>VXBW01004871.1:403850-652894 GCA_013400375.1 Thinocorus orbignyianus
GGGATGGATGGTGTGCAGGGTGGGCAAAGGGATGCTGGTGGGTCTTGTCCCCTAGGCAGGGGTGGGCGGAAAGTGCTGAGAAACGGGGAAAGCTCCTGCACATCGTTAAAGTCTGGCCCGGGATGGAAACCAGCAAGTGGTGGGAGCGGGATGGAAACCAGCTTTGGGGACCACAGCATCGCCATGGCATAGCCAAATCTGGCTTCGTAGCTCTGTGCCTGGGCATCACTCCCTACACCATTTACTCCCCTATATATTTTGTGCAGATTGCTCAAATACTTATTTCTTGGTTGATGCTCACATATGGGGGCTTTAAAACAGCACAAACTACCGGCTGCCAAACTGTCAGCAGGGAAAAGAGTACTGTGAAATTTTGAAAATATCTGGGTCCCATCACAGATTACGATTGGTTCAGTTTGCTTCCAAGCCACCATCACATTTTATACTCGCTGTGTTATTCTAAGATTCAGTTGTCGTTTCTGTGCTATGTTCTGTCAGATATAGATTATATATAGCGTGGTGCCTGAGCAGGCAATTTGCTGAAGAATAAACATCTCCCCCTTCTATAGGCTGCAAACTGTGGCCAGTTGGCTATTATAGTGTTGTTTCTGGAAACCCCTACACAGCTCCAGGTCATTAATTTACTTTAATAGCCCAGAAGAGGATGGAACTGCACTGTATCTTCAAGCTTGACTTTACACGTTACCTGCTTAATCAATTACCTCTTTATATCTGAACTCATTCCAGATCTTTTTGGCATAGCCACATTTACCTGCGTTTTTTGAATGCATCTTGTAAGGCAGCAGGATATACTTACGAGGTAAATCAGCCCCATAAAATGAGAATTCTTAACTCTAACAGAGGGAATACAGACATACAGCTGTTGAATAGACAAGGTAATCCCAGCCTACTTGTCTTTCTCTCTCTGTATCAGCTACACTTTTTTTTTTGGCATTTGACAGTCGAGGAAGTGACAGAAAAGTCGTGACCAGAGGTGGAGGATGCTGGTTGCACATTGTGTGTGGTTTTCAGAGTCCAAATTCTAGAAAAGAGAAATTCTTTCTCCAATAAGGAAGGTTAAAAATACATAAATAAAAATAAAATAATCCAGAGCACAGAGGAAAGCATGCTGGTACTAAGGCATTTCCAACAGAGTGATAATGCTGGAACCAGAAGACCACCGTCTGTCAAGCTAATACCCTTGGTAAAAAGCAGGGTTTATTCCTGTAAACACGGACTGCCTGGGCTGCTTCCTGGACCAAGCCTGCATCCCTGTATAGGAAGCTTTTGTATAGGACCCACAGGAAGCTTTTGAAGAGGGAGAATGGACTTTTACTCTGAAAAAAAAAAAAAAGAAGAAAAAAAAGGAAGGGTTTGGAGGACTCAGCAGCCCGAAAGGGAAGTAAAAAAAGCTTGGAATGAGAGGATGAGATGTGTGTGGCAATGAAGTAAAATACAAAGCAAGAAAAGTTGTGTGATAGATGCAAATCAAGAATTTGAAGAGTTCTGCCCGAGGCTTCTGAAAGGGGCGAGTGACAAGATCGGGGAAGAGCTGCCAAATGTGGCCCAGGCACAGAAGACGGGAAGCTCTTGGTAGTTGAATTGAGGGTTATCAGTCTCACCTCTACCGCTTTGTAAAATAGCAAACGAATGGTGCCGATGCCGATGATAAAACACCATCCTTGCACTTTAGTTCAGCTCTCCTGTTCTGCTTGCAGAGCTAATTGGCTCCCACAGTAAAGGAGGAATCTCCATCCTCATTTAGTCTTTGTGGATTCCCCCAGCAATGTCAGAACCAGTGACTTTTGTGATGGAGCAGTCTGTCTGCTGGGATCATCGCTAAATAGATGCCGGAGGATTATCACTGACCTGGATTAGATTCTTGCTGGTAATCTGAAAGAGAAAGGCTTTGATTCTAGTTTGTTATCAAGCCCTTGAAGACATGCAGTCTCTCTGGCTTGCATTTTAACTTGGAATTCTATAGGGGCTGCTTAAGCAGGCGTATTTTCGGAGCTGAAAAGCGAGGTACCGGTCCCGCATTCGCTGTAAAACGTGCTCAGAGGAGCATTCCACCTGAGGCATGGGTGTTCCACAGGCTGCAACCAGCCTAATCACTCATCCGGCTTTAAAGAGCGTTGTGAAATCAGTAGAGCTTTGGCCTTTAATATTTTTTATTTCTTTATCTCCCTGGCTATTCACAGAGCAGGCAGCTGCCTGACAGAGGCAGAGGATTTCGGGAGCAGCCTGCCTAAGAGGATTGTTTCTGTGGAGTACTGTTATCCTTAATGCAATCAATGGGCTCTGGCTGGATGGTAAAGTGATTGTAAAGGATTGCCCGACAGGCACAATTATTCACTTTAAAAGGTGAATTCTCCTTCTGTTGTAACTGCATAAGGGAGTGATTCGCAGGACAGGGCATCTAATAATAAGGACTTGATTGTCTTCTCTTTTCCCTCCCAGGCCCAAGCGCCTTAATGGTTAACTTGTACCCTTCTCGTCCCTTTTTCCTCGAAATAGTGCAGTACACAGAGAAGTCCCCATTCCTAATTAGTCAACTGACCTGCTGGTACAAACCCAGGATTGTCAGACACATGATTGCAATTCTAAATGCTAGTATTAATATCTTAGCAACAGCATGATAGATCATAGCACAGTTTCAGCCCGAGTTTCCAGGCCTCTGGCTCTAGGCTTGGATTCCTTCTCGACTGGGATATTTCCTCAGTCCAAAGGACCTTCACGTTCCAACCGCTGTCAGCGAAATAATGCAGTTTGCATTTTCTAGCACCCGACTTTACTGAAAAGCAATTATTTTAAGGGGTCTGTAATTGTTAATGCCTCTTGACAAAGAGTGTTTGCACTATCACTTCTCAGAGATAAGCAGTATTAAGAGTGCCTTGTTTTCGGAGGAGGAAAGCTATTGTTTCACCTACTGGAGAGTCACAGAATGAAGGAAAGCATCTTTCCAAAGTACTTCTTAACAAAATAAATAGTAAAGTCATTATATTGGGCAAACATAGGCATCTCTCTACTGCTTGTAATTGATGGGTGCTCTGCTCTAGAAATCCTCCTTTGGAAAGTAACAGTATTAAGAATACTACTTGTATTTAACCCCAGGCAACATTTAGGTTTTTGGTTTTTATTTTTTTACCCTTTCCCCCCCCGCTTTAACAGTAAATAATAAAGAAAATTAACTTTGCCTTATTCTTTGCGGTGCACATAACTGACTATTCTAAAAGGAGGGACAAGTGAGCTCCGTGCTTTTGTCTACTTTTGAATGATGCCCTCAAACACCATGAGTTCAATGGTTCAAGCTGAAAATGAAATTACCAGGTTCACACTGTACTTAAGAAAATGTGTATTATACGGATGCACAAAAGGATAAGAAATGAAAATTGATCATACAGTTTGGCAAAGTAACAATCAGGTAAATTATAAATTCAGATGAAGTGAAATAGAAGAGAAAATAAATATTTTCATTCCACTTCAAACACAGAAGGTAAGATTCTTAGCTTACATGGAATACCATTGGAGATGTAGAGTATCTTCCATATTGTGCTTAAGATGCTATCACTGGTGATGATATGTTTTTTGAAGACTGCAGAAGCCTGTGCTGTTAATGGGTCTGCCTTCCCTTCAGTTAATAGCTATAGTTTTACATTAAAAAAAGTGATTCCCTTTTAGAAAAATAACCAACTGAGTTTAATTTTCAAGAAAGCAGGGAAAACGTTTCTGGATAAACTAAACCTCATTTAGAAGAATGCTAGAGGAGGGTAGCTAGAATTTCTAGCCTGTGATGCTCAGAGATGATCCAGAATAAATATATAGCTTATGGCACAGAAAAAAAATAATCCTCCTTTCTTTTACTCCAAAAAATCAGAATAAAGACAGTATCCCCAGCTGATCACTGCTTCAGCACAAGGAACCTGAACCTGGATTTACCAGGAGTGAGGCCTCTGGATGCATGTGGAGGAAACAAGACCTGATGGATATGCATGGCACAGGGGACTGACTCTAAATGACACTGTGACAAAAGGTTGGGCCTGCCAAGGCACCAGCCTTGGTGGCCATGTGGCAGCAGAGCTGCATGGCACCAGGATTCATCTCCAGCTCCTCTCTGCTCTTTGTGGGTCATTGGAATGGCTGCGGCTCTGCCAGATTCCCATCCTTGCTTCTCTTCCTCTGCGTCCACAAGTCACAGTGTACAATGAAGTGGGAGAGGAAGACAGTACAAAGGATGCTTTTACTCAAAATATACATTACAGAATGATCAAAAGATTAACAGCTTAATGATAGTGTATAATGGAGGCAGGGTATATATATCAACATTGTGTTGCTTGGGAAAGAAGAGGGTTTTTTTCAGAACAATGCTCTTGCTTTCACTCTGTGTTCATGTGGCAGAAGCTATATCACTAGTAAATCAACCAGCTCTACCCTCCTCTGTTTTAAGGAAGTAGATTTTACCTTCCACCTTTAAAACCACCAGTTTCCAAGGCATTCTAAGGGTAAGATGCATTAAAAAAAAAAAAAAAGTCTCATTCTGTCTTCATGCATGACCTCCAGCCTGATGAAGGAAAAAGGTCAGCTTTCACAGAGGGACAACAGTAACCTTCATTAAAACAAGATGTAAGATGCAAGTTGCCCACTAAAGGAGATGAAAACTGAAAGACTGGTGCCTTAAACATGTCAAAACAGAGGTTAAAAATTGGTTTATGAAGCAGCTGTGTTGTTATAATACACATGAGATACCAGACTTTTCAGCACGATACCCTGGGACAGACCACGTCAGCCATGCACTGTGCAGCTGGGGTTAAGAGGAATAGAAGAGGAGAAAGTTTTTATTATTACTATTATTACAGTAACTAAAAAAAAACCATAAGCAATGCAAAATTTCTTTTCAAGAACAAATTTTTTCTTACTTCTATCTTGTGTGATCCAAGGCTTTTTAGTTAAATGAAATCTATATTCATTAAACTTATTTCCTCTGGAGGAAATAGGCACATGCATCCACCTGGACCAGTTGACCCATTATGTGTAAGACTGCTGCTGTTTTAGCCTTGGGGAATCTCCAGGACTCAGGAAATCATTTTAAACCCATGACTCAATAAAGCATGATAACTATGGCAACTAGAACACATACGCTGTGATGGCTAATTTCACCTCACCATTCATCGGGGGAGGTACTGGCTTGATACTATAGCCTGGAGAGCAGCTATTGTTAATGTGATGTGAAGTTACAGGGACAGGGAAGAAGGAAAACACATGTTAATAGGCCCAATGAACAAAGTCAGGCCTGGTGGAAGTCAGGACAGATCCATAATCCTTGCTCTTGACAGAGCACAAAACTGACACTCCAAATATCTGCAGTCTTGCCCTGTTTTAAATTATCATGCAGCCTTGGTCTATTGGTTTCCTTTCTCATACTTCATTTTTACCTAGATAAAACAGGGAGAACAATATGTGTCCTTTTTGAAAGCCCTTGACACGTACTGTGAAAAGTGCTGTATGAGATTATTATGCTGATACTGTGCCTAATAAAAAATCCTCTTGCAGGCTGCCAGTTTCACTGCCTCTTTTAATGATGTCCAAGCCCTTGCTCTTGCTCATCGTAACTGAAAAAACTGCTTACAGCAGCAACTACCTTGCGTGTTACCAGGAGGCGAGGTAGATGTCTACGCGCAGACGGTTACTTAAGGGCACCTTAAGTAACGTGCTGGAGTGTCAACACCCGTAATGATGTCTGAGGAAAGACGAGAGAAGTGGAGGGGGAAGCTAGCTGTCTTGCCAGCAAGAACAAACCGAGTCGGAGAAGATTTATTAGGTGTATATTACCCAGATAAATGTGATCCTGACTTGAACGAGAGCCAGCAATAGAAAGGGGAGAGGGTCAGGCAGAAAGAAGTGGCTGTTTGGCCTTCGTCAACAGATTGGAGACCTGACGGGGATTAGGAGGAGTAACAGAATTGTTGGGGTGTTCATTCGTCACTCGAAAATTTAGGACTATGAACTCTAAATGGATGGCCAGCTTAGCTGAAAAATGCTCCCTCCTCCTCCTCCTCCATGCTACATTTCTCTTTTTATGCCGGCGTGTTATGGAGAGTGAGAGTACTGTATGATATTATTTGTGAATGTGATACAAGACATAGAAGTGACTGACAGGTTAATAGGAGCTTGGATGTTTTAAAAACAAAGACACATATTCTGTTACATGACCACAAGAAAAAGAAACATGGAAAGCGGTTAGTTTGCTTTCATATTTCAACACTGTCACATTATGAAGGGCTACCTTTTTTTTTTACTCAGCTTGTTTCTGAGGTTTTATTTTTGCCTTCATATCAGTTTACAAAGAGACATGGTAAATGAGTTTGTTCTTGATAAAGCAAATCTCCTACATCTATCCTTAGCCCAGAGCAGTTTTTAAATATCTAAATTCTGAATAAAATAAAAAAAAAAAAAAAGAAAGAAAGAAAAAAAGAAAGAAAAAGAAGAGAGGTTAAATTACTATTCCTTATTCCTGGCATAATATAAAAGAGCATTATTTTTACTAAAACAAAAAAGAAAATCAGGGTCCTCTTATATTCTGAAATGATTTTGGTTTTTTTTTAAACCAGTCTTCAAAATGCAAAGACAGGTAGCACTAATTGGAGTGCACCTGACAAATTGAGTTTACCTGCCTGTTATTTTTTTTGTTTTCTCAATTCTGTCACTAAAGCAACAGAGCCAACTCTTCATGCACTTTCTAGTACTTCAAATCAAATGGTTCATTTTTTAAGCCTGTGGTTGCACAGCAAGGTCAAATTGCTACGGAGCTGCCCATGTAACTCTGTTAAATACCATTTATCCTAATGTAATGCAGATTTACCTTCCAGATAACTACCTCACTTGGTTTACAGCAAACTAGTCACATTTCTATACAACACCGTTAGTACAGCAACAAATGCACCCTGAAGAACCCCTTTCTTCCTTCATCACCACTAAGTGTCCAGCTGTCCGGGAATGAGATGTGCCCTGTGGGGATCTGACAAATTTCATACAGGGAACAGATAGAGCTCTGATCTTTCTAAAACCTTTTGTTTTGCTGTTGGATTCTTTGAGTTTTTTTTCTTTTTCTTTTTTTTTTGTTTTCTGTTTCTGATGGTTTTACTGAAGATATATTAACATATATGCTGGGTGGTACAAAACAACAAACTTTAAGTAGATATGGAATCTAATTGTTTCTTCACAGACCCCAGTTAAAGGTATTAACAATGTTATTTATAGGATGGGCTACCAACAAGGGTACGGATGATTTCTTGTCTTGCACGTCTAAAATGAGAAGGATCTGTTTTGGAAAAGCAACACAAGATGAAAAAAAAGTCTGATCCAGCTAACCTGTTTTTTATTTGATCACAACTTCAGAGAGTTCCAGGCAGCCAGAGACATATCTGTGCTTGGATCAATGGGACAAGTGATTAAGAGTGATAGTGATAGGATGCCTTGCACCTTTCGTGCTCAAACCAGAACTTTCTCTCCTTTGAAACAAGAGCCTTTACATCACTCAGTAGAATTATATTTCTTATGAGCAGCGTTAGAGTACAGAAAGTGTTGATTTTCTTGGCTGGGGAATCTCTATTTCTTCCAGATACAGAAAGTCTATTAAACCTCAAGGTTAACAGTGCTCCTGGCATCTGATTTTTAGTCAGGAAGTATAAACAATGACTTGAAAGGTGTATATGAAGAACTTTCCATCTGATTTACCAGTAGCTCTTTAGGATCTGTCATGCATGTCATATTGACCTTACAAACTTAATTACCTGAGCTCTAAGAAACCACATGCTTGCTTCTCAGCTTCTTAATGTAAATCAGTGACAGCACTAAGAGAAAAACTTAACATAGAACATCCTGAAAACTTAGATTCTAACAGGTCAGAATGTGGAATTTCTCAGCTGATTAATTGAATTGAATTATTTGGAAATTATTTGGAAACAAAAGCCACATCCCACTTGGTCTAGGATGTAAGAATCCCTCGTGTCAAAAAATTATGAATCAGATACCCCAAAATCATAGACCATCTTGAAAACAGTAAGTTTTAAACACAAATTTTAGAAATTTTCTGGTTTTATGGATAAGACAATAATTTTATGTGATTGCCAAAAACTGAGGCAAACCCCAAAAACTGGTGCTTACCTCTGTATTAGACAGGTATCCAAAGAGATTGGCAGCTTACCTCTTATTGCTATTTCTGTTGCATTTCAGACTGTTATCTGCCTTAATCATGAGACTTCGGCCAGGTGGGAAACTTTCTAGCTGTCTTATAAAATGAAACCAAGGACAATTCATCCTTAGCCTCTGAAGTATCTAGCTCGCCAAGGCAAGCTTTTACCTAACCTAGGATTCTTGGCTGCTCCATCTGTTTCCAAAGGGCAGAATAGCTTCCTGCTTTGCCTTTTGATAACACATTATTTCCCTAAGCCATGTAAAAATCTCTGCACCTGGAATAAGAGTGTCTCATCTTTATGTCTGTAGCACCTGTGCTGGGTATTTCTTTCACCTGCTGCCAGTTTCTTCACTTCTTTTCTTCCATTTTCTTCCCTTTTTTTCCTTTTTTTTTTTTTTTTTTTTTTTTTACTTTACTTTACTTTACTTTACTTTACTTTACTTTTTTACTTCTATTTATCTCCTTTTCTTTTCCCTCATCAAAACTGGCTGCTACCAAAAGTGATTGTTTTGGTAAAAGTGTCCTCCTCAGCAATTTTCCTCCTCTCCTCTTCCTTTGGCTGATGTAAGTAAAGACCAGACAGAAAATTAGATCCAGAGCTGTCAAACATTGCTCCCCAAAGAGGGAAAAAGGAAAAGCATGCAAACCAAAGAAAAATATACCTAGTTCCCTGCAGGAATTGGGAATCTAGAACTCAAAAAGGAAATATAGCAAGACTGAGAGATGAGATCACTGCTAGACTGAGTGAACTGTATCTCCAACTGTACAGTTAATGAAAATCTAGCAATTAATTTAACAGTTCCATGGAGTCATGGGATACCCAGTGCTCAGAACCCTTGGATATGAACAAATGCAGAAAATGAAACAGGAAAGATAATGGTCTCCATGTATCCTGCTGAATTTCTCCTAGAAGTGCTTTATATAGCACTTAGTCATGTTAGAGTGGAAATCATCAGAGCACATGGAGTATAAAGTAAAAAAAGTTGAGAGCTACCTGCTGTTTTATAGCAGAGCAAAATGGAAAGCTCAGACAATTAAGATGGGTTGGTCTACTTGTCTTGAAATAATGTTTCTCATCTTGCATGAGCTGCTTCCTTCATTAGTAAGGTCTATGTTTATTTCAGGATAAAAGGGAATTTAAACCTTGCTCCTACAAATTAATGTATACAACTCTAGTTAGGTTGAAGGGTATATTGACATTTGAGTGGATAAGTGCTTGCAGGATTGTAGCCTTAGTTTTTAGATGATGGATTTTCAGGCTCTTTCACAGACCATTTTTGTGATCTCAGCCACACTTCATTTGAAACCCTTACACTCATTCCATTAAGAGTAGCTTCTCAAGAATGAAAAGCTGATGCTTTATCCTCTGGCCACTTGTACCTACTATTTCTGATCTGGCTGATAATGCGAGAAATCAAAGTACAAATTCTCAGAACAGCAAGGCTTTTCATAATGGTCTCTCTGCATGAAAAGTCCATGTGTCAGCTAAGAAAATGAATTTCTAATAATACTTGGCACTGAATGAGTGGCTTGTCTCAAAGAAGGGCACCAAGCACTGTTTATCTGATCTCTGTTACACTGAAATAGCTTTCACCTATTTGAATAATTTTTATCTTAGCAATCTTTATATAAAGAAGCTTATCCTGGATATGATAACCTCAAAATCAACACAGGGATTTTTTTTTATTTTTTTTTTAATAAAGAAATAAAAACACACTGGGGATGTTTGCATTGGTGTGCTCAATAGTGTTTATCCGTTGGAGAGGGAACAAAATTCTCTGAGCCTGTTTAAGATTCTGGAGAACTTTGCTCCACTTTTTTAAGCGAGGCAAACATTATGCAACTTTCTCTCGGCAGGAGTTTAATATATCTTTTAAAGATGTTACCTATGACATCCTCTTCCTTCTATACTTGATTACTCAGTATAACTTTCAGAACATGTTACTATGCAAATTCTGTGTGATGCCACAAACTTGTGAGTTTGGCTCTGCAATTTTCAGCTTTAGCAAATAAAGGCTCTTCATCAGATTTCTGTGTGTTAGTTCGATATAGGCTGCGTGTGCATATATTGTAAAGAAACGCATATATCCACTGTTTTTTTTAAAAAATAGGTGTATGCATTAAAAGGCTAATTAGTTGTTCTTGGTTCATATAGCAGCAGTTTTAAAAGACAAGCATTCCTTCACAGGCTAAAGATGAATCGAAGTGCTCTGATTCCTGTAAAAATACGTGTCTCTACAGTCATAATTTGTTCTGGATCAATTCCAGCGCATTGTGACGATGGGAGCTAGAAAGGAAAACTCAAGAGGGTATTTTTAATCACTTTTACCTCTATTAACAATGCAATGCTATTTCCATTGTTCCTGTTACAAAAATAAGTAGCTGACATGTTCCCCAGAATTGATGATTGCGTTTTAGTCCAGCAGATCAACCATCAAGACATTGCAACCTATCAGGAAAGGGAGTGGAAAGGAGCAGACAGAAAAACCTCAAAGGAAAGGACAAGACACTGTGTCTTTTGTCCTTTGTTCCGAGTTGGAAATAAACTGTCTCCACTTTTGATAAGCTCTTCTTTTGATCAATTAGGCTTAGACACTAAGCTATTTTATGAATCCTTTTAGGCTTAGCCCCCCCCCAAGTTAATATGAGTATGAACTATTAGTCCTCTGAAAACAAAGACATTAATTAACTTTTTATGATTTTATTTTATTTATGGAAATTTTGCCTAATGTACCAGTGAGCTAGATATTGATAGATGAGAAGTATTTTTTTTCTGTAGATTGAATTGCACTTCACATTTTACAAATATGTGAATACATAAAAACACATGTAAAATATATAAAGAACTATTTTCTGTTTGTATGACTGTATTATATTATATAGAGATCTCTGTAGCTCTCTTTTTTGAGGGAAGTGAATTTAGGAGTACCTGTCTCACTCTGCTCCCATATACTTTGGATCGTTTGGGAAATCTGTCCCCTACATAAGGGTATAGACTAGTGCCCTCACTCATGAGTATAGGTAAACATGATGTCAGACACCCTTGGTTGCAGAGAGAAGCAGAGTTGTTACTCTAATTCATGCTGAAAGACAAATTGGTTCCATCCACCAAAGGAAACCCCAGGAGATATGAATTTTGGATTCAGCTGGACCATGTTAGAAGCATAACTGGAGAGTTACCCGCTTCTACTGCAAGCACAAGAAGAAATTCAGGTGTTAGCTTAAGAACAAATGTTTTTCTTTGTTTGCAAAGCCAGAATTTTCAAACCGCAAAGCTGGAAAGGCTTTACATTGTAAATATAGGCAGTTTTTATATATACGACAAGCAACCAGGGTACTACTGAGTAAACCAAATATAATATTCAAAGAATGCAGGCAGCAAGTGTGTTCAAGTATAAACTTATTTGTGGTATACATAGTAAGCTGTAATTTCAAGAAAATGGTCCAGAACTGAAGAGTGTATGTATATTTTTATATCACTGCTAATTCATAGATTTTAAAGGTCATTGCAACAACCTAAACTGTGAATCTTGCTCAGGATTGTTGCTTGAAGTTGTAACTCTGGCATTTTATAATGCCTCCCTCAGGAATGCACCTTTTAAGATTTTAAGATTTCAAGTGACAAACAACTTCAGCGTTTAAAATGTGACAAATTCCTTCAGAGTTTAAAAAGTGTGCCTCGATCTGCTAGAATCACCATCTAGTCTTTCCATCTGCTTATGCCTTTGCCTGCCAGCCCAGGTTCTTCTTTTGTGTCCTGAAGACCACGATCCAGCTGCAGTAAGAGCTACACAATGCAAAGATATAACATGCCTCCTACTGTCAAGGACAGAAAAATAATTATCTATGCTTTGCTGAAACATATCACTGCAATGGTGTACAGTTCCATGCCTGCAGATTTAAAAAATGTCATTGTTTTTAGTAACTTCCTGAAGCATGTAGAGGTATAGTAACTTACTGGAAAATACAGAGTGCTCCTTAAGGGATCTAAATTGCTGAATCTTTGTATCTCCAGTGGAAGATAGTCTGGTCTTATCAGCTGGCTAAGTGATACAGTCTAAACAAAGGGTAATAATGTTCAACTGGAATTCCAGGAAAGGAAGCTTAATGCGAACTTCCTGATTTAATCTTACAAAAATAGAAAGGTTGATAGGATAAATGAATCATTCAGAAGACCAGATTTTGCTTCAGTTAATTAAAACAGACCATAAAAATGTCAAAGTAACCCTTTGCAATAGTTAACTGCAAAAGTCGCATACAAAACTCCTTAGAGTATGATTTTCATGCATGAGATTGAGAAGAATCTCTTCAGAGATTCTCAATTTTCTGAAAATTTCTTCTCATTTTCCAGCCTGGAAGTCACAGTGACAGCTACATGGACATTTCTCATACAATTTCCTGTATCTTCTGCTTTTGGTGAGCCAGGAAAAGTCTTCTCAGAAGCAAATTTGGAATTTCTGCTTCTGGAAGATATCAGCGAGCCAGAGATGCATGGAAATTAAAAAAAAAACAACAAACCCACACCCAAAATAAATGAACTATTTTGAGCCCTAAGAAAAGGTTTTGTTAGGTTCAATTAGAGTTCACTTTGACTTCCTGACAATGGCAGTCACTCAAGCGTGGAATAAACTCACGAAGAAAGTGGAAGGAATGCTTATTGGATAAGATACCTGGTAAGTCAGTAGGAAATGAGCAAGAGAGGTGGTTCTTGCACAGCCGGGAGAATGGGAATGACAACGTTGTAGGCTTTCTCCATCTCAAAGCTCTGCAAATTTGTCACCCGTCAACACTTTTAAATACAGCCAATATGAAAAGTGTTTAAAATGCAAGTTAGGCAAGTGACAAGTTGCGATTACAATTTTCTTCTATCCCCTGACCAAAAGAGCAGGAAAACACGTGAAAATTGTGTGCATGTTACCATAACCCTCACAGCAACAAGTGGCAGGATATCCCAGGGACTGCCAGAGGCCACCCATATCAGAGGAACGTGCTATCCATTTCCTGAGGTCTTGTATATCCTCCACCCATGATCAATCCTTGCCTTCGGTGGATGGTGTTTATTTCACATATGGGCATGAACATCTCATCTTTTTAGAAACAGCTTTTTTTGCAGCAGCAGCCCAATAATTTTTAAACTCTTCCAGGACGGCATTTTGTTTAATGGCAAGTTGGTGAATGGGAGTGGTTTTGTTCTCTTAGGCAGGGCCTTGGCACAGTTATTGGCATTTTTTTTCTCTGATCAGGGTTTGATCCTAGGTTTTTGGTCTGTTTGTTTGCTACCAACTTTTGTTGTCTTCCAGTTTGTTACTTTCTCTTATTTTGTTTGTGGGATTGCAGGTTTTTCAGTTCCTCCTTACTAGCTTGCTCAGAATGGGAGACCAGAGACAGGCTTCATTTGATGGGGCTGCTGTGTGCTTTTATGACCGAGACGAGTACTGCCAGAAGAAAACAAGAAGAGGCAGACCTGGTGAACCACCACATCTGTGCATGTAAAAGATCTTCTGAAACATGTTAAGGGTGGATATGGATGACTGATAGCATCTGCAGGATAGCATCTGCAGTTGGAAGAGGAGCAGCTCCAAGTGAGTTCTACTTTATTAGCTAACACTGACCTCTATTTTATTCATTCTTGATTCCTTGGACAATTCAGGGACAGAATTAACCAAGTTTATTAGAACCACTTTGATTTTTTTTGATGCCAAGAAGGAAGAATAATGTGAGGAATCACTTTTACAGCTAAAAACACATGGGAAGAGGAAGAAAGAAGAGGTGAAAGAATGGCACAAAGGAATCCTAAACCACGTGGACCTTCTTCCCTTGCCTGGAGACCGATTCCATAGAGAAATTTAGAGATTATCTCCAACTAGAGATTTAAAAAGGGATAATCCTGAATAATGCTGGAAACCAGGTCAGTGTTGAGTGAAGGTGGGAAATAGATATCAAAAACCCCCACATTCATACTGGTCAGCAAATAATGCAATCTCCTCACTCCCAGTTGTGCCTGAGATATCTGGGTGTTTCAGACAGCTGTGAGTAATGAGGCACCTATCTGGGAAGAGCTAAGGATGGGATGTGAGCCTTGGAGTCAAAATGGAATTGCCTACTTTTGACCAAAATGTACTTTATGGGCGGGTGTTCTTCGGCTGCCAACTATCTGTTTTGTTTTGGCACAAGAAATAACAGTCTTGGATACCTCCCTTTGGAGGGTTAGCTGCAATTACAGATATGTTTCAGAATATTCTTCCATTTCATAGAAAAAAAATGATGAAAATTAGAAGGAACGTGCTCATCATTTGCCAAACTTGCAAGATATATTTTTCCTACATACTTAGTGGTTTGGGTAATTATTTTCTTAATGAGAAGACTTGTCAAAACACATTATGGTGAGTGATTTCACATCACCACAGTTTTTCCTAGCACTTTCTGATTACTGATTATATGATACAGGAAAAATATTCATTTTTAATTACTGCCAGCAATTTCTTAGAGATCATTAACAGCCAAACTGCTATAGCCTAAGTGTTTTACAGCTTTCCCAGGGAAAAGAAAACCAAAAACCAAATAGCTTTTTTTTGGTTTATGGCTGTAGTTGAGTTCAGAAAATGGACTAGTTCTGTGTTTGATTGCACATTAGAAACTTAAAGTCAAAAGATGATTAAAAAGGCCATGTCTATCTGTGCTATTACTGGACTAGGGAGCCTACTATATTGTATGCAGAACTGTACTTTCTTGCATTGCTGTGACACCTTTCAGCTGAGGTTCACAAAGCATACTACAAACATCATATTTTGTAATTTTAATGCATAGATTCCATGATCCCAGGGCTACCAGGGTGCAGAAAAGGGAGCATCTTCTTTATCTCAGAGAGGGGAGCTCAGCTAGGTAGCTGTTCCTGACACAAGTCAGCATCTTGAGGGTGCCATTAAATATAGTGGTTATATCTAGGATGCCATGAAAGAAATGAAGTTCTGTGTTATTTTAGAGGAGAAGGAGAAAATACAGCTTGCATTAGCAGTATGAGGTTGTATTTGGTGTATGGTATGTATTCAGGTATGCATCTCATGTAGTTCACTTTTACCTTATCATTAATACTCATAATCTGCTTGTCTAGGAATAACCTTTGTGGTTACGTTATGTTATTTGAAATCCTTGATGTAAGGCATGATCTTCCCAGTGTAGCTAGATCCTTCTGTACCACTTGACCAAAATAATTTGAAGTATCCAAGAATACGTATTTCTCGGTCATTTTAATACAACAGTTATCTGCAGCTTGCATTCTCTGCTAACAGATGTTTTGTTACTAGTGTCCAACATTATGCAATAAGACAGTGAGTCCCCAGAACTCCCTGTCAGGAACACAGAGTACTCTAAGATAGATCACTTTCATATTTTCTGGCATTCAGTGATGGGTAAACCTCCAAATGGTTTGTAGGCCCATTTAGTTTAAACTAAATATCCAGAGCCCAGATTCCTAGAGCTCAGTTTTCTCAGACTAGAAAACCAGACTAGTTATCTAATGGGGATAATGGTACTGGTAAGGGAGATAAATTTCTTCTATTTTCTAGAACTGTCCCAGTTCAGCTTGAAATCAACAGAAAATTTCTTCTATTTTCCCCCTTTTCTCTTCTCCACCCAGTTTTTCATCCTTCTGTATTTGATGCTGTTTACATATTCAGAATAAAGTTCCTTCTCAGCTACTTTCACGTGACCTCTTTGAGCTGCATCTTTCATTTTTTTACCTAGATGCCCACTCCAAGTGACAAGGACTTGTTTGGAAATAAAATAAGGATAGTCTGAGACAGACTTGAGGTTTACCTTGATCATAATATTTCTCAGGAAGACAGCCAAATGGAACAGACTTCATTTGAGGTCTGGCTGAAGAAGTCTTGAACGTGTCAGAAACCTTCCTGTTATATACTAATCACCCATGTCAACTGGAAAGAGCACAGGCTGCAAAAGCAGATTTTTTAGTGACAACTTCAGTGGTATCAAATATTAGGGAAATGGGAACTGTTCCATTTTGCAAGAGTGCAAAACAATTTAATGTGTTTTGATTGATTTTATCTCCCTTGCATGCATAGTATAGTACATTTTCTTGAATGATTAAACATAGATGAATCAGTTCTTTAGCACAAGTTTATGAATGTATAATTGACGTTTTGACATTTTCACCAAAAAAAAATTTCCTCACCGAGGCAATTACATTTGAAATGTTATGTAGTAGAGTTTTTTTCTTCTAATGGAATATAATTAAACATAATTAAATTACAATTTCCTCATCGTTTTGCAATGGTAACATTTTGAAGCCCGCGTCATTTGATTTTTGCAGCTGTTATTTTGTTCAAGGAGTCAGTGTACGACTTGACTCTTTTGTAAGATTTCCAAGTAGAACCACTTTTACTTCCTTTAATGTTACGACATTTGCCAGGGCCAGTCTCATGTGAATAAACGAGTGAAAAAATACTGTAGAATTTGTAGAAAATACAAATAATTAATTTTTCTCAGACCTGAAACTTGTGCTAGAATGCACCTGGCATCATGGGGTAACAAATGAAATTGGCTTTTTAATGCAGTATCAAAATATAAGTACAGCACTCAGAGCTGATACTGCAGAAATTCTGTAGGGTGCAAGAAAGGGTAAAAAAAACGATGGAAACAAGAGAGGGAGTTTTAGATGACGGATTTAAGGACCTGAGGAAGCACTCTGAAAGCATTTCCTGCAGCACAAGCAGAGGAAAAGGCTTTCTATCGCACTTGCATTTTCTGCGGAGACTCTGTCTGAGGGTCATCCATGACAGCAGTCACGCACGTTGCCTGCAGAAGACTTTCTCAGGACAGACACCTGCACTCAGCACATGTAGGAGCCGCCAGAAGAAAAGGGCAGTGGGGAGATTACAAGGGTTGTATGTTTTCTTCTGTCCTTGCTAGGTGTACTGGAAACACCCCACGAAACCAACCACAGCGTGAGTTCAGACAAACCAGAGTTTCTTTGCTTACCCTCTACCTTCAAATTACAGAGGGAACAACAAGTTCTGCCTCCTTCACCTCTGTGGACTTCAGATCCCATCTTTCAATTTGCTCCAAACTCAACTATCCTCCCTTCCAAGCGCTGCCTCCCAGCCCTGTTTGTTCTCTCCATCGAGTCTTCTCGCAGTCCAACTGCTGGAAAAATCTTCTCTCTCTCTGGATTTATGCTTTGTAAGAGGAAAAGCAGCTTATTCATACCCTGCTTTGTTTTCCAAGCAGATTTTGTTGACAGCCTGCATTTCCCCCAGAGCCCTTGTGGGAGCCCATAACGTTGCATGGGGTCCTATGACCCATGCCACTGGCCAAGAGGTCTGGGTACTGCTTCATCCAGAAGATTTGTGTAGAAAGGAGGGAGAGGTATTGCACAGCAGATTGATTTACTGATGCTGGACCTCGGATTCATACCTCCCCATCCTTTGCTCTCCACCCTCCCAAAACTTGGATTGCAGGAGGAATGCTTTTCTCCCTTACTGCGTATGTCCTCAGGGTTATATTTGAAGCCATGCAATTTCCATGAAGTAATTTCATGGCACCTAGCTAAATACTTTTTTAAAAAAGTGGCCTCCTGCATAAGGAGAGAATGAAATTAAGCACTCTCTGTTGGGGCTGGTGCACAGCTGGGTTTGTGTGAGACCTGATGCATGAAAACGGGTGCAAACACGTCTTTTCTCCAACTGGACTTAGCAGTGTAGGACATATACTACATAGGACGTATACATATAGGGAAACAGCAGATTGAATAAAATACCTGTGATTACTCTTCTGCTGTTCAGGGCAACGTGCTGGGTTTGACCCCTGAACTGTCTACTCCACTCAACCCCCAGACACAATTAGAATTTAAAGGGAGATTTTTTTTTTTAAGTGTAAGGAAAGGTCATCAAACCCTTGTAACAGACCAAGAGATTTCCACAAGTTAGGAAATGAAAGGCAACATGGAGAAGAAATCTCCTGTAGCCGTTTCTGTTGCTGAATCACACTGATGTGGCCTTCTGAGGGCTGCAGCAAAATGCTGATGGGCTTACTAATAATTGTAATTTATCCTAATAAAGTCCAGAAGTAAGGGATTTAGTTATATTCCCCTATTATACTCCACTGGCTTGAGAGAAGATCTGGTTCACCTCAGAAAGAGAGAACTGAATGCATCTGTTAACAGAAAAACTTGACCATAGTATTACTCTGTAGCTTACGCCCAGTTTTGATCTTTCTGCAAGAGCAAACAGAAATGCTTTGCAGGAGCAAAGGAAGTATCTCTCTGGAATAAAGAACCCAGAAAAGCAAAAAAGGAAACTTTTTTAATGAAAAACCCAAGATGGGAAATGCTTCAGCACACATCCCTTTTCCACAGTTCTGTTCTCTTATCTTATAAAACAGACAGGTTCTGGAAAAAAACGAACTAAAAATGACTTACTGAAGAGTTGTGCCAGACCATTCCTTGCTGATTTAAGTGCGTTAGAGGAAGCAAAGCTTGATTCTCCTAGGTTTACATCCAAATTATTCCAGAAAAGCCAAGGACTCTCCTTTTATACATTGGCAAAAATAAGTAGGCCATGACTATTTTCTCTGATGAGCTTTAGCCATGAACGCATATAATTTAAAGGCTGAAAACAGTATATTTGCAAACACATATGCAAGTTGTCAATATACCCTCTGGAAAATCTGCTACAGCTGGCTGATATTCTTACAATATTATTAAACGTGAGGTTATCATTTCGCCCTGTTTAGGTCACTTTTGGATACAACATACAGGAGAGGGAAGCATTGGCCATATTATATTAAGCAATGAACTTTCCATATGTTGGAAATAGCGTCATGAAAAGAAACTGCCCAGAGAAAGAAAACTTGGTATTTATGAGAGGGAGTGCTCCGTACATCACCAATGATCCCATCCAACAGAGATTCTCAGACTCTGCCTGTTACCATGCTGTCTGATCTCAAAAAAGGAGAGGGATGTTATTTCCCTTAAAGAAATAAAAAATAAAAATAGTTAGGCCATCCATCAACTAAACCCAAGACAAGTGTTTGGTTCTCACTGTTGAAATGGGATATTATTATTCCCATGGGGATTAATAAGCCTGGCTGGAGGAGTCTGGCCCTTCGGGAGGTCAATAGAGGAATGCTTATGATTAATGTTTTGGTCCACGGTCTATCTCTATGCTAAGTTAATAAAGCCACATCGTCTTTTACTATCCCTTATTAACACAACATTAAATTTCTATTAACATTGATGTTGCAGACTGCCCTTGGCTCTGCGAAGTAAAATAATACTTTGTGGAAAAGATTTTACTGTACAAATAAGCAGATTTATCATCCCAGTTTGTTCCCAGCTCTCAGATGTGAGCATTGCCTGTAATTAGCTGTGAGATGGAATGTGTGTTGCCATGCAGTAACCACACCAAGCATCTTCCTTCACATCTTGATTTCCCATTTCAAATATCCCCATAGAGTTTAGAAAATGACTTGTGGAAGCCAAGGAGAGCAAAGGAGAGGAGACTCAGAACCAGCATTTAAGGTGAACCTAACATAGAATCAGCCTGTTAAGTCAATATTTTTTTTCCATTTACTGGCCTTCGCAGAATTGCAAAACACTGTAAGAAAGCACTGCTTAAACAAATAGATGTCCTGAATAATCACAGGTATTCAGTAGTTAAAAATACGTTTCACAGGACAGTTTACACTGTGAAATGCAAATCTCTAAAAATGAGTGGCTGGAGATTACAGTGACATATTTCCAGATGCTTTTATTTTATATAATCAAGATTAAAAATCTGTGCAAGGTGAATGCTTGTGAGCTCTGCATGAAGTTGGGTTTTCTCACCTGGTAGGTCTGGGATGGCCATGTGAGCCTCCTCCCCAAAAAACAATATTAATCAGTCATTATCATGAGGCTGTTAGAACAGATTCTCCTGTTTAAAGCAAATTTAGTTTTCAGGCTGCCATCATTCTCCTGACTTCCAGAGTTGTTCCATCTTTGCACTGAAGCTTTAGAGCAGACCCAGCCTCCCTTGAGCACTTTGGTACCAGCAACAAAAATGTCAGCTGTCGCTACTGGTGACCATGAGAGACCTATTGATTATTTCCCAGTTTTATTCTGCCACTTGCCGACAGCTTACTCAAATAAATGCATTCGTTGCCTGCAGAGGAATGTTAAAAACATTGTGACCTGGGCTTTCACTGCTTCTTCACTTTATTTTCCAAATGGGCAGAAATATGTTCCATGAACTTCAAGTAGTCCAGAAAGCAGCTCTTTGGTTCCCACCATACTTTGACGCGCAACTGGACATGCTCATTGAACTCTGGAGGTTTTAATTATATATAATAATATATTGTATAAGAAATTCTATATATTTTTATATATCTGTAATATACTGGATACCCTGGAAGCTAGAACTCCTGGTAGATACAACTATTAATTTTTAAAGTAATTAAGACAGCAACACTAATAGCCATTGCATTTAATTACCTGGGAGCTCTAGGAAAAGAGCTTTCCATAAAGGTGTCTACTTTTCCTCACTCACTATTCACTTTGAGGTATCTCTGCAAGGCCCTTGGGGTCTTTTGAACTTTCTGTGAGAGATTTAAAGAAAATGGGAAAGGGACAAGAGGCAGATATATTCTCCAACCTCACTTTCATATTGTACCAACGCACTTCTCAGACTGCTAAAAATGTATGTGTTTACGAAAGAGAAATAAATAAGTAAAAATGTTAGTGTCATATCCTTGATACAATGAGTTCTTTTAAAATGCACGCCTATAAATACCCTATAATACACATCATTTGGGAGGAAAAAAAAGTAAGCAGGAAGCTAGGGGCGAGATGACAAACATGGTGATGTTTACGATGCCCGGCCTAACGGAGGAGGTGTTAAATACTCCAGCAATCATTAACAGCCTCCACTAAAAATTGCAGCAATGTTCAAAAATGTGTTGGAAAAGACAGGCGTTTTCCAAACCCTGTTAGGAATCGCAGGCCAAGCATCCAGCAACTTTCCCAGGAAAAACTGGTCACCGGAGGGGCTGCTGCTTTTGCAATC
Organism: Thinocorus orbignyianus; assembly: GCA_013400375.1. NCBI lineage: Eukaryota > Metazoa > Chordata > Aves > Ciconiiformes > Thinocoridae > Thinocorus > Thinocorus orbignyianus. The sequence goes on from VXBW01004871.1 coordinate 425,103, forward strand.
ACAATAAACTTCCCAGCACACAGAACTCGGGATGGAAACGTGCGGCCGCCAATCGTCCCCCAGCCTTGGGAGGATTGGTAATCTCTCCAGAATATCATGTTAAAGCAAAACTTTGCATTTCCATGGGGATGGCTCAGTCTGACGGCGGTGCTTAGTCCCAAAGCAGCAATGGAGCTGGGTTAGCCCCGCGTTGTGGGGCTGGAGTTGGGCCAGCGTTTCTCCTCATGCTTCTCAGAGAATGAGTCAACACACCTGCTCTACAAATCTGGATGGAGTCAGCAGCCAACCATGTCATCTTTGGCACAGTCACCAGAACTCCAGCTGAATTATGTTCTTTAATTCAGGTTTTAACGCTTTTAATACAAGACGTTATTGGAATTTTTTGTGACCTAAAGTTTTTTTGTTGTTTTTTTTTTTTTTTCCTTAAAGATGTGCTGTAAAAAAGTAAAACCACTGCTTGCTTTAGCTAAAATTTTAATCTTTCTTGTGAAAACTATAATAAATGTTACTTTTAAAATGCAAGTAAATTCTTTAGGGTTTTTGGCAAGAAACAGTCTTTTATTATTTTTAGTTTTTTAATTAACAATGCTTTCTCAATAATAGACAAAGCAGAAAGAGAATTTTAACCGAGGAAGAATCAAAATCTCCACAAAATCAGGTTGGTTTTCTGACACCAAAATATAATGGCTGATGATCCCTACAGAAGGATAATGATGAAGAGTATGGCCCAGGAATATCAACAAAAGTTAGAGTACAAGTAACGTAAACCCCACTGCAAACAATTTTGTCGGGGTGTTTAGGAACAGGCACCATTATGTGTGTGCAAATAAGAGCAGCCCATTTCACAGCTAAGATCTAGCTATTACCAGCAGAGAGTTTTGTTTGCAGGATGGTTTGGAAATGGCGAGCTCCCTGCTCCTCCACAGCCAACCATGAGCAAAAGCAGCCACTAAACTTTGTTTATCGGCATGCGGTTGCCAAGTTTTTCCAACTTTCTCCTTGTGCAGTAGGAAAAGTTGCCAAATAAACAGGTTGCCCAATGCCTGAAGGAAGCTGCTCAATTAACCTCTATATCTTCCCACTGTTGTATCCTCCCACTTAATTGGTCACACTGGGAACTAGACCAATACGCTGATGGAGCTCTCCATGTTTCAAAGCCAATAGAGAATTTGGAGCCCTTCATGAATGTTAGCTATTATCTAATGTTGCAAAACACAATTAATTAAAAAACAGAGCAAATTGATATCTCAAGTGCAGAAAGAAATCCCCTACTTATCCAAGATAATACAATGCTGCTCCTTTAAAAATAAAAGTCCAACTTTTCTTTAGATTTCGAGACAAACAAACCACAGCTTCTACAGGTTTCCTCAGATGCAGCATTAGCCAAGTTATTTCCTAAGAAACATTTCATCCAAAGTGATAAAGACATCTAATTCTCTAAGACTTCAACCCATCAGACCTGTTAGCATTGGAAAAACAGAAAGTTGTACTGTGAGAGACCTGAAGCCTTGAGTTCAATATACTAGGAGGAATACAGAGTCCCTGGAACACTAGGGATGATTCTGGCTAGGATAATGTTTAAATATATAACATGTCAGCATAGATGACTGTCTCCAGGTACACCAAAACTTTAGTTGCTATAGTAGCTGTGACTCATGCAGGCAGTCCAGCAAGATTTTATCTAGCCATCTCAGGCATTACAGGCTGTATAGTAATGCAGCAGCCATGGAGCTGAAAATTCCTGAAAGGAGCTCCTGTTCAGAGGAAAGCCAGTGGTATTTTCCTTAGTTACTAGGTGGACACAGCCGAAGGGGAAGAGAAATTGTGGAAAGGAGAAAAATCTAGATAGGAGACTGAAAAAAGGTAGAAAGTTGGGATGGAAGGTAAAGAGCAAGGGAGAGTAAAAGCGATCAGTGCACAGAGCACCAGGAATCTTGGCTTCTATTTCCATCTCACCCCTGGAATAATGCATGGCTTTGAGAGAGTAACGTCATTGCATTATTTCTCTTTTCCACTGTCTTGCCCAGCGTTAACTCTTTGGAACAGGAATTCTTTCTTAATGTTCATAAAAATCTGCCAAAAAGGGCTGTCATTTTCACTGGGGTTACAGCAAAGAGTAGGAAACAAACATAGAGAACAGAGGTATGTCTTAGAGTGTCAATTATTGTATTCTTAAATATAAAAAATAATGGATATACAAAATGAATGTGAGCTCTGAGCTTAATATCCTGCCAGTTGAAACAGAACTGTGACCCTTCTAATGATTGTGTCAAGATTTTGTCATCATGTCCTGCTTGAAATCTCATTTTCCTAATAGTAAAGATTCTCCAAGACCTTGCCCTATCATTGGTTCCAGACCCACTATGCGCCAGACCCATGTCACTCCTTGCAGAATAGCTCACGTACTGTCAGGAAGCCTTTCATCCAAGTGCTGACCCTAAATCTAAGGATATCCCTGAATGAACGTGCATTGTATAAACAAACAGGCAAGTCAGAGTTATCATGAGAGCCTCAGAGTGGAAAATCTTCATCAGAGCTGCACCCAAGCTGGCCAAGTAAGAGGTCCAGGATTCCTTATTCAGCCTAGAGTGCTTATTTAGCCAAATTCCCAGTTTACCTCTTCTAACTCTCTAGGGAGAGATCTGTGAAGAAACTGTATGCACATAGAGTACAATACAGAAAGAGAGAAGGAAGGGATAGCTCTTAAGGCAGGACCAGTTTCAGCAATTTATTTTTTAAAGGGCTGTTTTCTTTTCTTGTTCAATCAATCTTATCTGGTCAAACTCAACAGCAACACTGATGAACCTTCACATCAGCAGAAGTAAGACTTTTCCTTGGTTTAATAAGTGCAACTAGACCACATTAGCTGTTAGTAAACGGCAACAGGTGTTTTCAGAGTACTATATATGTCATGTCTGCTGCCGCATCCCTGTGCTTCCTCTCCTCCACTATTCACCTCAGTTCTCTGATAGATCTCCTCATAACCCTCTAGGGAACAGACAGCACCTATTCTGGTGCATTCTCAGCCTTGCGTGTCATGACCAGCCAGAGGCTAAGCCAACAGGACAGGTTGATGCTCTGCTTGTGCAACAGCTTTTTCCTTTGTGGGTGCCAGTCTGAGTATCCTCCATCTAAAATCTGCTTTTTATAAGGCTCAAGAGCCTCCAGTAATATCTCAGAAATATGTGCCCCATAATCAAATTTAATTACAGTTGGAGAATGGGTAAAGATAGATGGCTGAAGGGCTAACATTTGTCCCATAAGCACCGTTTCTTTTGAAAACCGTGTTGAAAAAGTATACTTTTAATATTTCCATTGGCAACTACAACCTTCTGTCCAAATGACAGGTTGATTAAATCTTAATGCTTCTGTTGCTGCTATGACATACTGGATAATTCATACTCATTTCTGTATTTGGCCAGACTAACGAGTTTCATTTGAGTGTATTTTGTATAAGTAGCATGCAGAAAAAGCTTGAAAACACTTCATGATTGCTATTATTGGTTGAAAGGAATGTATTTAGTATTAAAATCCATGTAATTGAGACAAAACCTTTTAAAATTTTATCTCAGACTTTTAAGCCACATAATAAACTAATAAATAAATTGAACATAAATCCCAACCACCTGTCTTTTCTTTATTTAACACAGATTAGCAGCTGGCTTGGGTTTTTGTCAAGACTGTGGGAATGAGTTAACATGTTTAAGACAAGCATTTCCACGGCTGACTTGCAGTGCAAGTTGTCTTCCATAATTCAACAGCCGCATCAACAAAACGAGCCCTAGCAAAACAGCATTAGAAAATGCATTCCTCCCAGACTGCTGGAGCAAGAAGTCTTCGGGTCAAGGGTTCCTAAGAGAAACACAGGCCAACTTAACAGCGCTTCCAAGGGAATAATTTCACAAGCCACCTGCATGTTCATCACTGAACAAGATTTTCTGCAAGCCTCGTGTACAATTTATTTCTTGTTTCACAAAGAATTATATCATCACATATCAATAGAAGTTAAATCAGAAAGAAAAAAATATTAAGTCAAATAAACCGAGTGGTTTCAAGCTTTCCTCTGCAGCTTTAAAGTTCAGTCATCTACTCAGGTATCAAACCCTCCCTTTCCTTAATCGTTTCTCAATCAGTGATTTTAATGCTTGCTGTTTTGGCTGAGACACACCATGAATTTTGCATCGAGGAGTAGCATGGAGATGTCATACATTGTGCACTGTCAGCAGCAGCTCACACTAGCTGGGAGATTGCTCTAATGAGTGAGGGTTGTGGGAGATTATGGATGATTAGAAACAGGAACATGTACTCTTAAACTGGGGCAAACTGGAGTGCAGAGAAGTTGACTCTGCTGCCAAGGGGCTTATGGAAATGTCAACAGGGCTATGAAAAAGACCTGAAATAGCCAAAAAAGTTCAATGTTTCATTAATTTGTGGTGTGTTCATTGCATATGAAGATGAGCTGGGACTGATGCCAAATCTCTGCTTTATTTTGCTTTCAATAGATTTTAGTTCCTTTAAAGAAAAAAGAAATAAAGGTTTTACTCCCTTTCCCAGTTTGATTTTTCAGTTCTGGGACTTTTAGATTTTACTAATAGTTGAGTATACTATACAGGAGCTGAACTTTTGCTAGGAAAAAATGCTCACAACAAAGAATCAGTAAGCTGTAGATAATTCTCATGCAAAGAAGTGGTCTTACAGTCCTTAACTAACTTGTGCCTTGGTCCTGAGACCCTTCCTCATCTATCCAATTGCACAGCACCTGCACACTAATCCCAACTCACTCTTTAACCACTAACCAACTAACTCTTTAACTCTTTTTCAGTCTTATGGGTTTCACTCTTCCAGTCTTTCCTGGACTTGGTAAATCTACATTGATTTACCATTGAGTGCCACGAACAGCAAGGCTGAGACCAGGGAGAGTTTTGTGTGGTTAAGACTATCAGGATTGGGTGCCCACTTTTTTCCCAATATTCAACATCAAAAGCTCATGGGGTTAATCAATAAATCACTAGGAGAAGCAGATAGACATCGTGTCCAACATTCAGACCTTAAGCAGCACATCATTCCACAATGTCCAAATTCTGCAGTTTTGACTCATTTTCTGTGCTTCCCCTCTGTTCCTTTAATGCATAATTGTCATGAAAAAATTCTCTCAGAAACTAACATGATGCAGAGCTCATTGCTGAATGAGTGGTCTATTAATTAGACATCTTTAGAAAAAAGGCTGCTCTATGCTCAACAGATTAAACTGAGCCCTTGAGATATTTGAAGTTTGTTCTGTCACTATCAGATAAACACAACAGAACATGCCGACCTGCAGAGGTTCATGACTAAACTGTTTGCAAGGTTAAAAAGAAAGGGAGAGGAAAAGCCTTGCTAATCTGCTCCATTCCTAATTTTAATAAAAAGTAAATATTTTTGCAAAAACATTTCAAAGGCTTCCACTTTCAGCTATGTGGCAGGTCAAGATTAGGGAAAACCCAAGCACCTCCTAAGGTTAAACACACTATTTGTCTCTGTCTTTCAAACTACATCTGAGTATATTTTGCAGATAAGCTTAGACAGGGTAAAGCTCAAACTCCTTTCCTATGACTTTTTACCTAGAAATACACAGCCAGGGATGCAGTAAGTTCAGAGCGATATTTTCCTCTCATTAGAGATACTCTACTCAGTTCTCAGAACTAATAAAAAGTTCTATTACATAAAAGGTACAGTGATCTGAAGCTCCCATTCCTCTTACAGATAGAGTACTTTGCAACCAAAATAAAGGTTCTGGAAAATGGCACTTTAGACGGTTAGAAAGGTTTAAAAGTGCTATTAGATATGCTTTGTTTATCACATTCAGCCATTCAGACTATTAACTCCATTATTAGCCTCATGGAAGAGTGGGATAGCTTAACTGACTTCTGGTAGATGATTTGCCTGGTGGACTACTATAATGATTTGCATTATACTATGGAAATCCATTTTTTTTAGCTTTGATTTGGAACATGATATTGGGGTGGTGGCAAAGATCATTTCTGCAAAGACCAAAGAAAACCGTTTTCACTTCACCAAGTCTTGTGTTTGGCTGGTCCCTCTAATTTGGCCGTGGTGGCAATGGAATTAAACTTTATTTTCATTAACAGCATTACAGTTATCTATTGGGCAAGAAAAACCTATAACCCCACAAAACAAAAATAGCATTTGCAACTGTTACAAAGCAGTTGCTTCCAGTCAACATAGGAAAAGCTGCCTGCAACGTCTCTCTCAGGCCTGATTTTTAACATATTCAAATTCATTTTATATTTAAAATCTCAGCCTGGGAATAGACTGTGTAAACATTTGTATCTGTCTTGAGTAGTAGGCACAGATCTTAGCTGCTGTGAACTGGCAAAGTCCCAACATCGTACAAGAAAACACATTTATTTAGAAAGATTGACTTTCTGAGCCAGGAAATCACTTTTATTTCCTTCATTGGCAAGAGAGACTGAAGTACAGGTGAGGGTGGACCAGCAGGATGACAGGCAGACAGACAAAATCTCCTTATGGCAATACCGAGTGCTTTGCTGGGGGAAGGAGGATTAAAGCAAGAACTTCTTCCATGGGGAGTCACAGGGCTGATGCTCATCTGCCTCCTCTTGCTGTGGGTCCCAAAAGCCACCCAGTCAGGGACACTCCCAGTGCGGTTACCCTAAAACCACATCAAAGTGGGGCTTATACCACAAAAAGGAAAACAACAGAAGCTACCAAAGACAGCGTTTCCCTGTGGTGGGAAGGGTAGGAATATCTCATCCTGCCTCCCAGCTAGAGGAAGCCCAGCAAGCAGCAGCTCTTACTTCTTTCTCCAAAGCACAGCCTGCTCAGAGACCTAGGGAGATGATCTGGCCATATAAACCCAGGAATGCAGGCAGCAGATGTCGGGGAGCCGAGGGCCCTACAGATGGCTCACACATGGTTTTCACTTCCATGCCCCAGTGCCGTATCATGGCTGTCTCGCCATCGCATTGTCTCAGCAAATTCAACGGGTAGGGGGCTAAGGGGAGAAACAAAGAAAGAAATATGGCACTCTACAGGTGCAAACACTATAGCAAGGGTAAGATTTGAGGGGATTACTATAGAAATTGTGTCATTTAGTTCAGGTTCAGGCAGGGTGGACGCTGCCACAGAGACCATTTTCCACAAAGCTTGTTGACTTGCCCTGAAACCTATCCATGGCCTGAGAAAGCGATTCCTTCCCTTGAACTTTTATCCAGTGAAATGTTCCTACTGACAGTATCTCAGCCTGGAACTTCTTTGTGAAGAAAGCATTTCATTGCTGCTAGCTTCTGACTGAGACAGTTACATCTTATTTCCAACCTCTTCATTATTGTACTTCTAAAGATACCATCCCTTTACTTTGTGTGACTCTATCTCAGATAAGTTCAGAAGATCAATTAATCCCCACTGTAGGAGGAATCAGACTCCATGGTCTGTCTGAAAGCTGAATTTTGGAATAGCTGTTTTCTGCAGCAACTGGTAAGATGTTGTGTCCACTTACCTACAGATACCGTATGGGGTTCTCAGGTCATAGGATGTAGTTAGTTTTACCCTGCCCCAGTGTGGTCAGGAAAGATGCCTATTCCTTTCATCCAAAAGTTTAAAATTAAAAGCTATTTGTCACCAACATGACAGCTATGTTTCTTTCTGAATGGAAAATAAAAGTTGAGTGTGCATTTTTTAAAACTTCATATAAATCTATATGAACTCCTGGCAGGGAAAATAACCTTGTGTGTATGTCAGCATTCCACAGCAGGGTTTTAACAAAGATCACATGTTGCACATTGGAAAGCCAAAGCACAGAAACATTGCAGTTAAACCCCAAACCCCTGCATATCTGAATAACACAGCCTAAAAACTATTAATCTGAACAGCTGTCCTGTGCAGGATAGGCAATAAAGGACAAGTTCACTCAAACAAAGCATAAAAAAAAGAAAACCTGCTACAAGAATATGCTTAACTAAACAGAATTTCATCCATGTTTTGCACAGCATATATTGTTCTTTGATCACAGTAAACAGATTCTTCCATGGCTTTTCCTTTATGCTTTCTTAAGGTCTGACCATAAGGAAGGGTTTAATACAGTGCAATCCTAATACTCAGTTTCAGAACTAATTAGTTATAGAAAGTGGGAAATAGAAAGCAAAATTAACTGTTGTCATTTTTCCATGAAGATTTTTAGGCTACTCATTATTTGATTCATATTCACAGAATACACTTTCCAGAGAATATAATTATGTGATATGCCCCGTCATCGTAACAGTAAGAAACGATATTGTTGATTCATGATCCTACGGAAATATTTTTTTTGCAAAGACTGGACTATGCACTAGTGTGATGCACAGAGAGAACAGTAAGTAAAACATGTTTATTTCATTTTTTCTTATCAGTTGTGAAATTTATTGAGAGCTTTGGTATTTGAATTTCCTTATTTGTTGACAGAAGAAGAAAAGCAGGGGCAATGGCTTTGCATGTTTGTTTAGAATGCCCTCCAAAGTCTTTTACTCTGTTTTGATGGGCTTTGGCAGTAATTCAATTTCCTGATCCATACCCTTCAGCCAACTAGTACCTGTTCTAGCAATAAGTAGATGTTTTAATATGTATACCAAACTGGGATGGGATCTGACAGCACGGATATTAACAAAGGGCAAATTCACAGCTATTATCTAAATATAATTCATTCCATATTCCAGTTTTTCATTATCACACAATTGCCCATAAAAGACAGAAAGCTGAAAATGGTCAAAACACTTATTCTCTGCCCTCCTCAGGATAAGAGATACTAGTCTGTTCGTACCCTGGATGGTCTGGCAAAACAAGTGACCCACATACTAGGATCTGGCACATTTATCCCTTGCAGCAGCAAATTTCAAGTTAGTCAAAAGCTCTTGGCTTCGATTTCACTGCTTTTAGGAGATCGTTTTTAGTTTGTGACTTCTCTGGTGCAATGCTGTATTAAAGTATAAGGTTACAATGCCTAATTTAAAAAAAAATACTGCAGCTATGTAAGGAGATGGTTAAATTCAGGAAGCTTTACTAATTGCTTAGCCTTGATTAATTAAGATGGAGTTCTTACTGAATAAAATCTGAGTAAGGATTTGGGGATTTACATTCTGAGTGTTTTCTCTCTAATTTCTCTGAATATCTTTTATTCATGTTTGGATACTTAGTGAACATCTGTGTTTGGAGGTTTGTTTTGGTCAAAAGAAGAGGATTTTTTTAAAGTGCAGTTAAACGTAAGTAGTTTAGAGATAAATAACATTCCTGCTCGGTTAAAATACTCTTCTATTGCTTCTGTACGTGACTTGGCCCAGGGCTGATTATTATTCTCCCTGCATCACAGAAGCGTGTAGCAGATATTTTATGGCTGTTTAGAACTGGCAAAAAAGGCAAAGGGTGGGGAAGAAAAGACAAAAACATCTTTTGGTGACTTGGCCCTTGAGGGTTTGTCTGGAGAATGAAGGAGACTTGCAAGTCCTTTGAGGGGATCCACACACTATGTTCGTATGATGAAACTCTATGCTGGTTGATTATTTAGTTAGAGTTAGAGCTACACTTAAGCCAAAAATAAAAGTAATGCCACTCAAAGGAGCAGAGGCTTTATAAACAGTTATGTTTGGGATGAAACTTACTTTAAACAGACTGGGAGAAAGCGAATAAGCAAGTGAGTAGATGACCAAGCTCTACTTAGATCTAGGCATTAGATTTGCCTGTTTTTGAGCTACAAAACAAACCTACTTGCCTGACACCAATTTTTGAAGGAAAAATATTCAACTTCAACACAAGAAAGGAAAGTCAAGTCATAGAATTCCATTGGTTAGTGAAACGGCATTAATATTAGCATGCCAAGTAGGACATCCATACTAAGCACACTGTACTGGGCATTGGTGGAAAAAAACCCCAGGCAATCAGTCAGAAGTGGAGAAAGTACATGCTTCCTACATATAGCTCCCAAAACCAAATAAAATGCAGTGGCTGCAGCTGCTGCAGATCCCCTGTAAACGCAAGTCACGGCCTCTGACATTACTGATTTGAGAAAAAGAATAGCCAGCTGTATTTTAGTGCTCCACATCTCATAAGAGATAGCAGATCAGATTTATATTGAGATGCATAAGGGGAATGCAGCCCAGCAGTCCGTGTCTGCACCTGTTTCCACCACTGAGATGAAGGTGGCCTGAATGTGCCTCAGTTTACTCACTTGTTCTCTCTGCCACCTGAAGGGGCTTAGTTCAACTAAGTGCAATTAAGAAGCAGTGCAGAGGTGTGAGCAATGCTGTCCTGAGCCACTATATCCACATGGTGCAGTGTGAGTATGTCTTAATTATCTTGGATTAATACCTAACTGCTGGGCTACTGACTAAAAGCACTCAGGAGCAACGTTTCTGCTACCCTCTTTTCTGTTTTCATAGAAAAACAGAATGATGGAGTAGTTTGAGTTGGAAGAGGCAATTAAAGTTCATCTTTTCCAACTCCTCTGCAATGAGCTGGGACAGCTTCAACAAGATCAGGATCCAAAGTAAGAAAGTCTTTTTGTTTTTGCATAAAAAAGACACTTCTCCTCAAACTGTTACTACATTTCATTCAAAATACATCCTCCTGCTGCTTTGCTTTGATGGCTAAAAGTCATAGAAGTCTGCAAGCTTGTGGGAAACCCTGAAAAACGTGGTGTGGGATGACTGTAGACCAGGCATGGGAAGAGTACCGTGGGGAAAAAGACTTCACAAGGATGTCTGCCACTCTTTAGAAAGACTTAGTGGTTATTTGGTAGTAGAAAAAAATTACTGCAATGGATAAATACCAATGTATCCTTGGTGTCACTCCCCTACTTGGAAGATATGAATTTGAGAAATTTTGGTTGTCATATCTTTTCTATCCCTCTGAGTCAGAGCTTCATTTCTAGCCAGAGCATGCAGCTGACATTCCCATCTGAAATCAATTTATACTCCTAAATGTTAGCCTGTAACCAGTGAGCAAAACCAAACGCTGACATTTTATTTTGGCTAATATTTTCAGGTAGTTCAGAACTCAGTGTAGCAGCACAGATGAAAACAGGATAATTGTTTAATTAAACTTCTATTTAACAAAAAAAAAATTAAAAAAAAAAAAACAAGATTAAACATTTGCTATTCTGTTCTTTTAGAAAGAGATGGACAATGGCTGAAGTTAAAGTTTGCTAATTAAAATTTTGGTTCTGTTTTTATTCAATTACATAAGTCTTGATGGATAAATGGATGCACTCTGCAAACTAAATGCAACCAATCCCCCTTCTGAAATCTGCAGTGCAATGATGTGGCTTGGTTGTATCTTTCAAGCCAGAAATATGTTGGTATTTAGCTAATATCTGTCTATAAGACAACAGGGTTATGAATACATATTTAAAATGCGTACAAAATCAGTGATTGTCATTAATGAGTCTTTTATGCTTAGCCTCTGAATAAATCCTGTTAGATTCACTCTGTTCCTCAGTGAGCTTTAAAGAGGGATATATTCACTTTGAGTGAGACCCTAGGTCATCATCTTTATAGCCATTTTCTTATTTCATGCCTGATCATTACTTCCTAGCCACGCAGCTGAAGTCCTTTCTTCACAGAGAACAGAAAATTTGGGAAAAAATTTGTATCCTAACTTCTAAGTATTCAACTATGGCTTTGAGGGCTACAAACCTGGCCAGATTTTTTTTTTTTTTTTTTTTTCTTTCTCAAACTTGGATCTCAACTACATTTGCCTTAGATCTCTTCAGAGCAGGGAAACAAAGCAGCCATTCATGACCCAGAAAGCTTTTTGTCCGGGTCCCAGGAAGAGACAGACAGACCATACAAACAAGTGATGGAGGCAGGATTTGGGCTTGCAGGACAGCAGTAAAACAGTCGAATTTGAACAGAAAAAAACACAAGCTTGCAGAAGGGAAATGGTTTGCACCAGTTTTAACAGTAATTAGTAGAAGCTCCTTACTACTCTCTTCTCCTGGATTTTCTATGCCCACCTACAACAGCCGGGGAACCAGAGCTACCAAAAGCTGTAGCATTTGGCCACCAAACCCCAAACTCGTGTTGCCAGGAGGGGAACACAAAATGCAGGAGGTCGTCTTTGGGCCTTTTGCTCCCTGGCGTGGAAGACAGAGCTCACACAGCTTTCTCCGGACAGGACTTACTACCACTTCCAATGAACCCACCGTTTATTAGCTGAATCTGTTGCACAGAAAAATGCCTGTGGCACATTCAGCTGCAGGAGCGGAGAAGAATAAATTGTTTCAGAGAGAGCCTCTGTGGTCCCGGCAAAAGGGGCTGATAAACAAATCCTGTCCCATTCAGCAGCTCGGGGTGCAGACATACTTTGTGCACGCCTGAGGCTACAGGACGCATTGTTAATAATCACTTCAAAGCCCCCGATGGGCATTTAAAGTTGCTCTCTGTTTGCAGCCCTTTCTTTGGTCTTTTTGTACACTTTTGAAGTTGTGGCCAGTGGTATGTATGCCAGTGCTGCCAGCAATCCAAAACTGCACGACTGTTGTGTGGCGCTGCAGCCATGTCTCAGATACTCCAGGCCTCCTGTCTTGGCATATCAAGTGTGTTTGTGTGTGCCTGTTTATTAAAATGGAAGAGCCTCATGCTATTTGGTGCACATGGGAAGAACTTGGGCAATAATTTCTCTAATGTAAGCACAGGATGCTTGTGTAGCACACAACTGATTAACAACCACTTTTTTTGGGGGGGGTGGGGACTACAATGATGAGTATTTTATTTTGTATTTACTTACATCATCCTTTGCACTTGGCGAATTATCTTAGCAATGACTTATGTGGAGTCTCAGAGGGAAAGGAGTTATTTGGTTTGTTTTCTTGATTAAGAACATTTTAAACCATAGATCATATCAAAAAAATCCTAGGCTCATGTGACGGGACTCATAGCTGCCTGAAAGCGGGTCACAATTATTGCATTATGTTGCAAGATTCGTTGTGAAGATCTTTGCAGCAGAACTACCAATGCTTACTTTGAATGTTTTAACTGCAAGGCAGAGTAACTGTGGATCAGCTTGTGATGTAGATTTTATCTTGTGCAATGAATGTGCTAAGTAACGGATATATACGGACAACATGAAGAATGTGGAGGACAACATGGGGTACAGGAGATCCTGATCCTTCATTGTAACCATGCTGCTGTAGATCTTTTTGGTAGCAGCGAGGCCAGGGATGGGAGGGGATACTTCACTTGGATTTCTGACCATGTGTTGTCAGTGGTGCTCACACCCTGGGATTTTTTTTTATTTTATTTTTTTCACCTGTGTAAAGGCAGATGTGATTTCATGGTCATTTAAAGCTGATATAAACAAGAGCTAGGACCAAAACGTTGCCTCCTTCCTCTGCTTTCCATCCCCACCTACGCACTCCCATTCCTGCCTTTGTTCTGCCACAAAAGTTCACAAAGCCAAACAATGACTTGGATCAGGAATTGTCCTGGCTGAAAAGTAACCTGACAGCAAACAAACAAACAAACAAAAACCAAACCATGAATCAACCCTGCCTCTAAAAGCCTTCACTGATTTTTCAGCTAACACAGTTTCCTGCTCCAACTCAGCACCTGACAACAGAAATTTTCAGAGCAGCGCAAAGGTGGGGACGGGAAGGTCACCACCCTTCTTCTACCACCATTACTAATCTTCCAAGTCAACGCACCCTGAAGAAGCTCAGCATGTCACGTCTGGAGTGAGCTCATTTCTTCACATTCCGGCTCCTCTGGCTAACAGTAGCTGAGAAAGCATGTGAATTTGCAACACCGACAGTAAAAACACCCTGAATTATATTTATCAGTTAAAATCTTCTTTAACTTCAGCATAGCTGTTAACTGGTAAAGCTAACTACATATACTTCCACCACTGTCTTTGATTTTACGCTGTTTCAGAAATACATCTCTCCTCATTCTATCATTAAAGGTTTCTTGATGGACACAGAGGTGTAAGATCCTCCACCAGAAAGCTGGAATGATTAATAACTTCTCTCTATCTGTGACAAAACCTGTCCCCATATCCCCTGCAACTGGACATTAGGATATAATTCAAGAGGTGATATCATTCTGCTCCTTTTTTGTTTCCTTAAACATTCTTGATTACTAGTTTTAATTCTTTGTAAATATCTATTCCTGACTCCCTGGTTTCTTTTACACCCTCCTATAGAAACAGCTTTTAAACTGGATTATTGTTATCCCCAAACCCTGTAATTTTGTAATCTTCTAGGCTTGCCAAAAGAGCCATACTCAAATATAGCACAGAGTAAAACATCTTAGATTTTAAAAGGATGCCTGCCATTACACCATTGATACCAGCTGTTGTAGGTCTGGTAAAATAAATGTCTGCTGTGAAGGTGAAAGCCAGTGTAATGTAATACATAAACATATGCCTCTTCATTTTAGGTCAACATCTTGCAAGATTAGGTAGTCTGATTTCATACCAGCTGCTTCCACTGGTATCTCCTCTCACCTGCAGATGGGGCCAGGAAGGACCTTGGCTGCCCTTCAGCCAGATGGTGACTTTCCTTTGCAAAAACATACGGGCAGTGGTGGGCCATGTTCAGCTGCCTGCCCTGGCCTCATCATAACAGTTTGTTCAGTGGAAATAACAATTTCTAATCTGTAGGAAGGTACACCGATACCCTGACAGGCTTTTAGAAAGAGGAGACCGAGGAAATGTGAGTCAAGACTGGTCATTCTGGCTAGTGGGTTGAAACAGTTAGTATTTCTTAAAGGAATTACCTTAAAGGAAAAGTTGGAATCAGGTTATGTTATACAAAATAAATGCAGCAGAAATAATTCATAAGGGAAAACAGTCTGGGAAAGACACTTGAGTGCATATTTGACGAACTGATGGAGTTTTTTTGATAAACTTTGGGGTGAAGTATTCTCATTTTCCCCAGAATTATGAGGTATGATTCAACCAACAATGATAGCATTATGGTAGAATAGAAAAGGAGGTACTAAGAAAAGAGTTGTACAGCACTGAAGAAAATATTTAAGCAATAAAAACACAGTTGTGATAGGAAAAGGTCTTGAAAAGGAGAGTGGGGAGAGAAGATGGGCCTGAGAACAGGCATTTGGTAAATCAGAGCTGCAACTAGCATTAAATAATTATTACACTGAAACTTGTGAGCTCCCATTCCTTCTGTTTGTATGAAAATAATCAAATTCACTCAATGTACAGATGCACAGTTTTGCCTTACTAATTTTTAGGCACATCCAAAATCAGAAACAACGTCTCTGAGAAAAGTTGCAGTGAATTTTTTGAGGTTTCATATTTTTCATTTTTTTTCTTCCCATAATGTCGTTACAGGAATGGCATCCTGCGTTCTTTAAATAGGGTATTAATCTATGCCTAATTCAATATGAACATTGCATGCAGTTGTGGGTATCTGATCAATCTTTGATTGATTGTATGGCTAGATTCGTTGCTAAAATAGAGAAAGGCTAAAAAAACCCATCAGCACTGAAGTACCATCATTCGCTGGTACTTCACAAGCTGATCGATGAGGCTGGGACGTGTGAGGAGGCAGCTGCTGACTGACACGCAAGTGACGGCAGGGAAGGTGTGCCGGGCAGTGTCAGCAAGGCCAGAGGGAAACTGAGTGATGAAACCCAGAAAGACAAGGAAAGGTGATAGCTGATTGCTGTGTAAGCCTAACAGAGAGCTTTATATCGGGCTGAAAACAGCACAGAAGAAAGAGAGTGCAGAGAATATCTTTTGGTTTTTCCCGTCCCTCTCACGCTGCAGAAGATCTTTCAAAACAGGTTAAACGTTCAGCAGCCTGACCTTGGGAAAGATAAAGAAGGTCTGGTCCCCTGGGGGACATAAAGAAGGTATCTTAAAACAAAGATGCCTGGAAAGTGATTTATTCTTAGTATAAGGGTTTGTGAAAAAGAAAATTCCCTGTTTCGTAAATGCCATGTTGACGCAGGGAGGGTCAGATGTGATCAAAATGGGTATGATGGGAAGGGGACCTGTTTCATACAGTCACATCCAAGGAGTGTACTGTCACTTCTTTTGGATTGGAGAGGGACTCTTTGTCAGGAAGTGTAGTGATAGAACAAGGGGTAAACGTTTTAAACTGGAAGAGGGGAGATTTAGATTAGATATTAGGAAGAAATTCTTTCCTGTGAGGGTGGCGAGGCACTGGAACAGGTTGCCCAGAGAAGCTGTGGATGCCCCATCCCTGGAAGTGTTCAAGGTCAGGCTGGATGCGGCTTTGAGCAACCTGGTCTAGTGGGAGGTGTCCCTGTCCATGGCAGGGGGTTTGGAACTTGATAATCAAGGTCCCTTCCAACTCTGACCATTCTATGATTCTATGATTAAATTAATCTCAACCTAAATTATGGAAAACAGTATAACGACAGCTAGACACATGGCCAATATATGCTATGATCAGGCTCAGCTTGTGTTCATAGAAATTTATGGATAAAGTGGGAAAACAATCAGATTTTCTAAACACAAATTTCAGGAAAATCACACACTAATCACCTCTTTTATCTACAATATGACAGTGCAGTTGTCTATGGAGGGGGTGTGTGTGGGGGGAGAATTATTAGTCAAGGGATTATAAAGGCATCCACCAGACTATGTAATCAGACCTTTTATAAAATGCAGACCAAAATCTTGCCCAATATAAGGCCTAGCTTCCACTAATTTGTTTAGACAGAAGTTAGGTACTCCCCTTAAAAGAGGTGATCCATGGCCACAGGAAGCTTGGTCACAATATAACCGAGTATTCTGCAGACCCAAGATTAAAATCTGCATTGCATCCAAAAGGGGTTCTTCATCCTCTTTTTTTCTGTAATATTCTTATATGTGAGAGGTGATTAAGAAGTACATATTATAAATTCAACACACTTGCTTTAGAATTAGGGAGTATCATTGTTCATTTTTCAGATAATATTCTATCTTTCTGTACTTTTCAGGAATAATATTAAATGCAATTCCTTTTTCATCATCTTTTGCATATGGTACCCTATCAGTCTCAAGCTACGTCTAAGCTGTGTTTATTTTAGTGTTTACTTTTTATTCCAGATATGAGCATCAGCTGGGATCATACACAGTTCTTTGAGACATTCTTATTCCATTTCAGCTGAAGCTGCATAAGTGTGCAGACTTAGGACATAGCTCTGCCACTAGCTCAAGCTTGTGGGTCAGAGGAAAGATGGTCAATGATTTCAGTAACCCTTTCAACCAGACCTTACATGGTATGAAATTATAGCTGGGATGTCATTGCATAACTGTTGGTGGAGGATTTCTGAAGTTTTGCAAGCTTTACCACTACAACCCATATCCATTTGAAGACATAATAAGAAATACACTTCTGCTGAAATCAAAAACCTTTGCTGGGAAACTATTGAAACATTTACATACAGTGATTCGTTAAACATAATAAAAGGTACTAAATGAATTTAGTTTATAAGACTCAGAACTCCAGTTCCAAATACCTGTGTAAACTGATACCTTGAGAATCCATTCTGTTCTTTTAGAGCTTTTTGAAAGTGTTTAGTAAGCCATTATATAAAGATCTCATTTTATTCTTTACGTAAGTCTTAAGTATTGAAACTGATGTAATATACTTGATACCTTCAATATCAAATGATGATATTGAATATTTATTAAATGTTTGATCCTCATTATGCAGACTTTTTAAATGTCTCTACTAATTTCAGACTATCTCAGACTACATCTGTTCTTTATTATATAGTCAGAGTCTGTTCTTTATTATATAGTAAAACAGAGAGAAAATGGAAAGATTTCCTATGAAATACTGAGACTGTCTAAAGAAATCAGCCTTACTCAGAAAATGCTCTACATGCAGTATGATCAAGACACATTTTTTGATAGTCTCTGTTTTAGCTTAAATTTCCATTATCTGATTAGGTACTTTTTTGGAGGGGCTTCAGCCTCTGAGGGTTATGAATTATTTGACACATGAAATCTACTTTATGTTACAAATGTCCTGGGGACTATGAAGTCAGATCATTCAAACAGACCAAAGAAAAAAATTACTTTCCAGAAATTAGGTCTACTAAAACATAATTCTTACATCAACATATTTTTATAGAGGAGATATTAAAAAGCTAAAAGACTTTTCGTGTTAGAAGACATGAAGCAAACTAAATAAATCAGTCTGTTTTGCTCCCTACACTTTGGCTTTTGTGCCTAGATCTCCTCCTTGTGTTCAGAAATATCTGTCCATGAATCAGTAATTACAATCCCAAGCCCATTAAATATTTTTTTCTAGTTGAGGAATGTGACATTCTTTGCAAAGTAGGACCAAATGGTGCAGATTCATCTGCTTAATGAGGACTGGCAATCTGAAGTGCATTTGAGAATGCCTAAAATGCCACTTTATTTTGGAAATATATCTTTGGTCCAACCTGAGGCATGCTCGCCCCGTGTTTCGCTGTGCAATATTGGTAGTATGATGGCACAATACGATGTGGTCTAGGTTAATGCTATACTTGGATTTTTTTTCCTTTGGTTTGTTTTCCGCATTCCCTTACTTCCTTCCTCAGTGAAGCTATTTCCTTCCAAACAGTGTTTAAATTGGTATAGACTAGCCAGAGTCCAGTCTGGGCTGGTTATCAGCAGGACTCACAACTGGAACGAGTGTCTCTAGATTTCCTTATCCACCTCCCCAGCAGTTACTGTCATCAAAGCAACTGATCCTAGGACACAGATGAATAGCTGCTCTTAGAATAGAAAGCTGCAGCAAGGTCAATGGTGCTCAAAACAATCCGACCGACAGCAGGAAATTCCCTCCAAGATTGCTAAATCTTGTTTACAAGAGATGTCTTTCTGCAGGATATACCCTACCCAGCGCTGTGCTGGGAATGCCACGTGACATAGAACATTTTCATGGGTTGTCTCAGAAAGCAGATAGGATGAAGTCCTGGCAAAATTCCCATTTCCTTCAGTTCAACAGGGTTCCAAACCAAGTGTTTTATTAGAGAAAGGGTAGAAATTTTTGGCATCTAAAATCAGTGTTGTCAGATTGTATCTAGACTGGCACATGTGTGGAAGTAGAAGACAGCATGTGGAGGTTCCCTTGCTGAGAATGGGTTGTAGATAAATAACTAAACTATCTTGGAATAATGCTGGGGATTGGGACACTGGAACAGCCGCATTCCATGATCAAATACTTTTATTAGGAATGCCAACAAAGTGGCTAAAGATATGTGACAAACAAACTTCGTGAATACTTCTGTCAAAGAACTTAAAGAAACAATTATATTTGGTCATCCCTATTTTACAAATAAAAACAAAGATGCAAGTCCACAAATGATTTGCCCATTATATAGATCCACTCTGTCCTAGATAATGGTAATAATTTTCTCAATTGGGAAAAGTAACTGTGGTTAAAGAGAAAGTGAATAAAATAATTTTTGTATACATTCAGTATGCACAATCATACTTTGTCTGTCAAATCAAATCAACAGTTCTGAGTTCTCACGGCTCAAGTTAAGTCCCCTATGCATCTCAAAAGTCCCTTACAGCTTCTCAAAAGCTGTTGAAATGCCTAGCTGAAAGCATTGACACACATGCTGTCTTTATAACTATCAACATATAGTTTAGCAAGTTGCAAGTGCTTGTCACAACTTTCTCATCGCCTGAATTTTCAAAGTTCTGGCTGTTCACATGCATTTAATGCAAGTATTAAGACACTGGACATCTGTGTGGCAGAGTGGAGACTAGATGCCTTAACTTCTGAAAATGTACTGAATGAAACATAATCAAATCCTTCTTTTCCATAGTGACCATGTACCCTCAATATTTGGCTTATATCCTCAGCAAGAGCCTGTAGGAATTGATCCTGAGAGGTACATACTTTGAGGTTCATCAGACCAAGGGGAGAGAAGACCACAGGTTATACATTGAAAAACTGACAGTTTTTCACAATGCCTTCTCAAAACATTCACAGAATCACTACATTCATAAATACATGACTTAGGACCCTCTTCAGATTCTGTTCTTGTTTTCCAGTTCTCCTAAGATCACAAGAAAATAAGGAAACCTCCAAGGCAGATGTGCCCAAGCTGTGGCTTAAGTACCAATACTGGAATGCAAGCTGCTTTATGGCAATACCCGAATGCTACCCCAAAAAGCTGCACCCCTCTTTTTGCACATCTGGCTCAGCAATGCAGACCTGAAAACTTTACCAAAATCAGCTCAATGGCATTGACATTCAGCAAGTCTTACTGTTCTGTGAATGTGGAGACCACTTTTTGTTTGAAAAGGCAAGAGACATAAGGTAACATTTATAGACTACAGACTGCATCTAGCAACGGTGTCATGAGTTGGCAAAGGCCTGCCAGACTTGACCTTTGTTTTCTTGTGTATGATTATGTTGCTGAGACAGACTGCTAAACTGTCATGAGGACTAGTAGAATAAATCGGGTGAAAAACAATAACATGAAATAATATCTTGAAATACCATGAAGTAATATCTTGAATATCATGAAAATAATATCTTGCTATTTGTTAGTTTGCTTCTAAGGGCAAAATATCCACTAGCATCATCATGGATCTAAAGTCCTGATAAACTTGTCTTGTTGACTTTATAACTGAATTGGATGACCTAACCTTCATAAATAAGAATGAATAAGGATATCACTCAAACAAGGATAGGGTGGAGAGCACTTCAGGGAGTGATATGGACAAAAGGAAACAAGGAGACCTATTTAAAGTCACTTCTTGTCCTCTTTAACTGAAGAAATATGTTCGGTTACAAATAGAAACACTAGAATTAAAATTATCTGTTTTCCTTCCCGAGTAGAAAGAAGGGTTTCTTGACATGTTTTACATGAGAGATTTATTTTTCTCAAATTGCTCAGATTTCTCCTACATTGTCACAAGCAAATACAAGCCTCTTTTTTGTTTATTTGTGTTTTTTGTTGTTGTTGTTTTGTGAGTACTTGAATCACTCAGAAATAAACACACTGCAAAGCTTGATCATGAAATCTTGTAATTCGTCATCCTGTAAGTACTGTTTCACCTATCTGCCAAAGCAAGAGGAAGGAGTCAACTGGAATCAAATGGACGTTGGGTCATGCCAACATCAGTCATTGAGACATTGAGGCAGTCTTTCATCACACATGTGCAGTACTATGCAAAAAATACGTGGCATTTTTCATTTCATTTGATCACAGCTTCCTCAGTTCTGCATGCCAGATGGAAGGAGAGGGAACCATTTAAAAGGCTCCTGTTACTGTCCTCTCAGACACAATTTTTTGGCTAAGTGTATTACTGCATCAGCCTTTCTCTCATTATTTTGGTCACTGTTCATTACAATTACTGTTCATCACAATCAGATTAGCATCTTACAGTTTTGATAGGCTGCTTTGCCACATGCATATAGCCACTTTCAGGACTAAGAAGTTTCAAATACATTTTCTAATTACCAGTCTGCTACTGCGTGACAGCCTGTGCTTATGCGATATGGGTAACATTCCATAAGAATTATCTACTGCAAAATCTTTTGTGGTAAAGTATACAGAAAAGAGTAGGAATGGTGTTGGGTAGGCAGTGTTTTCATTTGATGGAGTTTTTTCCTATTAGATAAAAAGTAGGAAAAAAGCATTTCTTGGAGGTTACTGTTCAAGAATATTATGCTTTGAAAACATTTCAGTGTTTAAACTGGTCTTCTCAAATTCCACCCCCCCAAAAAAAAAAAAAAAGGAAATCAATGAGATTTTCGCCAAGTAATACTTAGCTCTTCAAATTTGGTCCCAGCTAAATAAGATCTTATGAAATTATGATTCTATTTACATTTTCTTAAACTACAGAGAAATTATACCATTCTTTATGATTTTTATCTCTCTTCCAAAAGCAATAGCACACATAGTGTCATAATAACAGATCCAGTCTCTGGGCTTGTTTGCAGCTAGAAATAGTTGCATAAAATACCGGATTGGGGTGTTATTTTGAAGGCAAGTTAACTCCACCAATAGTGCTGTCTAATCCTTTCATTTACATCTAGTACAGCCAGATGAGGAGCACCCCGTCTCTCAACACCCTGGTTAAACTTGGACACAGCTTCTGTCAATCAGACCAGTAGCTTCATGTTAAAATGCTTAAATATTTTTAGAAAAAGAAGGGTTGAAAACTGAAGTCAGCATATATTAGAAAAACAGTAAGAGCAAAAAGCTTTGTTGTTGTCAACCAGCAAAGCTTAACCACACGGCCGATATAACGAAAACAGATGTGCAGACACTACTGAAGGAAGTGGGGCACCTTTGATCTGCTGCCTTCTGCTGCTCGCTCACAAAGGACGGTTGCTTCCATTAATGAGGCTTTTCTAGTTTATTAGGTTCACTGATTTCATGTGCCCAGAGCAGGAGGGAAATTGCACCGACTCTCTAAGAAACCACTTTGATATCTTGTAAATACAGAGCTATAAAGCACTCAGTGGCCATAAGTGGGACATCTTGGTAAACAGTTGGCAGATGATATTTAAAGAGAGTGAATGGTGAGAAGGCCAGAGGTAATGCATTGTTAGATGAGCTGATATCTGCTTATCTGGGAGGAATGGACTCAAGTGAGAGAAGAAAGAAATCATTCTTCAGAATGAGTCAGAACTCTTCAGAATAATTTTTGCGGAAAACTAGTCTACCAAAGTAAACTTAATTTCTGGCATACTGAAAAATACTTAAACAAATCTGAACAGATGGCTAAATAAACTAATGATATCTTATTTGCATAAGTCAAGGGGGTCCTATTTACTGCTATTACACTTATCAGCATAGTGTATTGCATGTATTTAGCTCACCTAGTTATACGATTTGATGAGAGCTGCTGCACTGACCACACACAGTGTCTGACATTCATGGCAGTCCTGATGTGCATACAGATTACATTCTGAAGACAGAGTGCCTAAATCCTGCTAATTTTAAAGTTCAGAATATTAAAGAGGCTTGCAGAGCTTTAAAGGTCATTCTCTCACAAGTGCTATTTACTGTAGCAGCTGTTAAGGATCTGCGAATGGTCATGCCAAACACAGGTAAAATAAGATTTATCCACATTGCTGTTTGTCTAGTTTACTAGCTGTTGCTGAAATACTGGATTATTTAGAATCTCAGTTTTATCGCTATTTCACAAGACTTTACAGAAAGTTGTAGGTTAGATAGTGAGCTCCTTTTGTTCTCCTTCAGTGAATGTCAATGCTGCATCATTTTTATTTGACTGGCTTGTATGCCTTAACTTATAAAACTGTTTGTTGAATATATATTTCTTAGCACAGCATATTCTTTATTTATTTATTTTTACCTATAGTGACATTTCAATTCACTACAATTTAGTTAAGGTCACGTTTAAAACATGCCTCCAGTTCAAACTAAGCTACAAGTGGTAAAGGGGCTATAACTATAAATCAGAAACTAGACCCTGATCTTCTGGAAGTTTAGTGTACTGTAACGTAACGTAATTACACGTAGACTGTAAAACTTGATTTTTAGCCCTGCTCTATTTTTTATTTTTTTAACGCAAGACTATTTCCCACCTTTAATCTTTCACACCCAGTGGAGTGTGGGTGCACTTACTTGCATCCGAGAAATTCAGTGGTAAACCCATCTGCTCACACCAAGTTGAGGCGAAAAAGACAGATATTCCACCTTCACACTTGGCCTGCTTTTAGGTCAAGAGACCAGAGTTTCTTTTGCCTGGCTCCACAGGGAGAAGAGGAAGGCAAGGCTGAAGCACACTTGCTGCCAGCTGAGTGCATCCGTGACTGGCTGCAGCGGTTCAGCACTTCTCTTCTTGCAAGGAGCCACCTTGCCAAAAACACTCTGGCTGTGGCTAGCAGCATGCCACCAGTCACTGCCACCACTGTGGTACAGTGCTCATCCTCACCTTGGGCAAGGAGGATGGTTTCTAAAGCTGCATGGAGTTTCATGGCTGTTTGAACCATCTTTTTGAATCTAAAGGGGTTCCAAAGGAGCAAAGCGTCACTAAGGCACTGTTAAAACGGCGTAAGTGCGAGCGAGAATAAAGTTTGAAGCCTTTTACTTAAATATAAATATGCGCATCACATCAAAAACGCTTCTGAACTAATTCGTGTAGTTGCCAGTAACTGCAGGATGAAGTTAAGAAACTTTCCTATGCCCTTACCTGAGACAGCGAGCTCTCTAGGTTGGTGCCGTACTCCTACCCTGCCCACCTCCACTGGGAATTGATTGAGTGGGGGGAATTTTTATGGGATGGTGTTACCACATGTGCACATTGCAGGGAAAGGATTAAGAAAGGAGAATCTGCTGTCTTATGTGAACAGCATGGCATTCACAAGTAACTTTTCCAGAAAGGGCGTTCTTCTGTTAGCTTTAGAAGGTCAAAACTGCTGGATGTGCATGCAGGTTTTTCATCTTTGTCTGTCCTTCGACAGCCACATAACAAAGGTGGAAGCACACACGGGGCTTCAAACATGAAAGGACTTTTGTGTGTCACTTCTGAATAAGAGACAAGGAAAACTTGCTCATGTATTGGGGGCCTTCTCTAGTGTTATTATCACTTTGCTAATGAATATGCAGCTCCATTAGAATTAGCGGTGCTCTCTTTGATGAGAAATGCAGTTCAGCCACAACATGGTGCAGAGCGTGCTGTGGACTGAGTCTGTGAGAAAAGGAAAAAAAGACTGTGGAATAAGACTTCTCTGCAACATCCACTGTATTGGAACACTCGGTGTTCCCAAACTCAGTTAAACTGTGATTTATACTAATAATCCCTTAATGCTGAAGGAAATTCAAATTTGATGGAAATTTGTATCTTGCTAATGATAGGCTGCTTCAAGTATGTTTTCTGCTTACTCTGATTCACCAGTTGCAAGCACTAATTACCCTGTATCCACAAAATAAGTACTTTATAGAATGTATCAGGCCTTTTAGTAGAACAGATTCATAAACGTTAAATAAATTTAATATCATGGGGGTAGGGCGAATCCTTTCAGGCTGTAAGTTAGTTCCAGTATACTGCTTTATTTGTACTAGTCAGAAGCAGCGTTTTCAGGATGACAAAACCAGATTTCTCAGAGACTGTAATTTTTTTGAGAGGTTGCAAACGCTTCATGAGAAATTTGCTGAAAAGTTTTAGGCAAATGGGAGATTATGTCTCAGTCAGGCAGATGAGATTCAGTCTCAGTATAGGAATTTTACTTCCATTTCCTCTTTTTTTTAAGAGTTGTCAGTCTTCTGTTGTTCTGGCTTTCTTCAAAAAGCCACTCCAGGGCACCTTTCCGCTAAAAGCACCATATTTTTACCACACTCCAAGAGGAGAGCCTGTTTTGACTTTGTCTTTACTTTAATTATATGCCAGTGTTCACACAAAAGGGAGGAGACTGAGAACAAATCTACATGGAGAATTTAGTTCTGTTGCTTAATGTACAGGAGAAGATGTTCCCACTCCCCAGCTCTCTTGGTGATACAGAAAAATGGAAAGAACAGAAACATTTGCTGGGTATAAAATGCAGTTTGTTTTTCAAGAACTGGAATAAATCAGTTTTGGTCCCATAAAACTATTCCTGGTTTTTGTATTTTCCACCTATATATTGCTGAATAATATTTCATCATGTATTTCATGCTTTCTAGTAAGCGTTAATGGTAAAACAGACAGGTGTGCATTCTTAACTGTATCTGCTTTGAGAATACAGGAAAATATTAATGGAAATTCCGGTGTACATCCTACATCAGTGTTGCCCCTCATTTCCACTCAAGACCTTTTAATTCGATGATTCATGACCAGCAAAGCAAATACCAACAAAATAATAGAGAATATAAGATATACAGAACAATAGATTTAGTGATATTTTAAATTTGACACTGTTTTCATAATGAAAGTAATTACATGTATTTTTAAGCACTAAGAAATGTTATCAAAATATTCTTGTAGTCATTTGTGGTTTTTTGTTGTTTTTGGGTTTTTTTGCTATGCTCATTGTGGTACTGGAGTTGAGTGCATTGTCTTTAAAACACAGTCCTATAGAAATAAAATTAAAAATATACTGCAATTTTCAACATTTTAATTTAACTAATTTGTTTAGATACTCATTTTTTTTATGATAAATCTCCCTGCTGATATAATTGTTATCTTTTTCTTGCAACACATTGTACAGTATAAAAAATTTCTCCCATTCAGGAAAAAAAAAAAAAAAAGTCAGTTTTTCTTACTGCTCTGAATCCTCTTTCCTCAAGCAAAACTTCATTTACAGCACCATCACTATATGGACAGATGTATTAGAGAGTGCTCAGCACCTGTTCCAGGCATTGCATGAACTCATGGTTGTTGTCTATCCTTGTCTCGAACAATCTTGTACCTAATATTGTGAACTGGCCTCTAGCAGCAAACTGAAATGACGGGAATGAAATGGTATGATGCACTGAAGACAAAGGAAGAACTGGAGTGAATGATCTTAAATAAAGGGGGCAGAGAAGAGTTAAATCCCTGTGGAGATTTCCCCAGGTGGTAGATACTGAAACCTCATGTTTGAAATTACATCTTGCTGTGGTAGCTCCAAAGAAATGAAACCAGATGTGCTCATCATTGCCCATCAGGCCACCATGGCAAGCTAATTTTGCCAAATAGCCCAAATATACACAAAGCTGTAATGACCTTTAATTCCTAACAGCTTCAGTAGATCTTATTAAAAGCAGTGGTGGGCTCAGGGATCAGAAACTACTGGTTTCAACTTTCAAATGGGCTGTCTGAGGACACTAACCCCAGTGACATTACAATATAAGATGTCTTGGAAGCAAAAGTAGTATTACAAAAACTACTAATTAAAATATGGGAGAAGAATATGGACTCATGAAAGAAGTAAAACAAGTTCCTTGGCAATCGTTTTTGCTTTTTGCAGTCTGAGAAAAAAAGAAAGAGGAGATTGTTGTTATTTCTGTTCTTAAACACATGGATCTGATGGGATGACAGTGAGAACAATACAGGAATTCAGATAGTGGGATACTGGGAAAGGAATTAGGTTTTATGGTCACCCATAAATGCTGCCATGGCAGTTAAATGCAAGGGTACAAGTTACAAGCTTTTCTATGTAGGCTTGCTAAATTATTTCTGTCTCTCATGGGAGTAGGAAAGTCTGAGAAATGCATACTATCTTTTTATTGATCTTTGAAATCTCATCAAAATACCTATCTTCAACTGGTTCATTTTCTTCTGCTGGGCTACATTCTTTCCTTGGTGAAGTTATTGTTGCTTTCACATCAGCAAAATTCCTTGTAAACTATTTAAATTCTCTGTAATGAAAAAGTATTTCCATTTGAGATCATCTAACTTTACTGCTTCACATCCAACAGCCTATTACAAGATACTTCCAAAACTTCCCAGACAGAGTTCAGGTTAGCAATACCTAATATTCAATCAACAATTCATCATTTCATTTCTAATCTACTTTCTCTTTTTTTTTCATTTTCACTCGGTGTCCACTCTTTCAACCATTATGCATCTCTGTCCATTTGCAGAAAAAAATCTCCAGAGGATTATACCATAGATATACCCTGATCACTTTCAGTAAGGTTAAAACACCATGGAACTTAGCCATACGTATACCTCACTATACTTCTACATTTCTAGCAGGTACAGAAAGAGGTTTTTCTTGCAAAGATACAACATATGTAATATTTTACTGATGGGTTGTAGGCCAAACACCTAAAGCCTATAGATGACAACATGTGCCCATAAGAAATGGAACAGATTTTACCAAATACTTTCAAAGAACAGACTCAAATTGAAAAGTGGCTTCAAGTTCTCTTAAAAGCTGCCACGGCTGGGAAATAAGCCAAGGAGTCTGTGTCTCTATAATACTTGTGCCGATGCCAGTGATAAATATTTGTGCAGTCATTTTCCCTCCCGCTTGAAGTATCCGAGTGCTTGCTTGAGGGTCCTAACACACCGCAGACAATTTTATCTTCCAGTGAACAAAAGACTCACAATCAAATTATAGAAGCTATTACCAGAGTATGAAAATTCAAAAAGAGATATCTGAACTCTTTAAATTAAAATAAAATATATAGCTTTCTCAAATGACGGGCAAGTTATTGTGTGATATTTCATGGCATTTATAACATAAGCTGTTGATCATAATGATCTTGTTGACCTTAGAAAGGGACTCATGGCTATTCCATGCAAAAAGATGAACTTGCAATTCACCAACAAAGAGCTCTCAGGGGGCTCTGGGCTGACCCCAAAATTAGATCTAAAGGTGAAGAAGAATCATTAGTAAAGAACCTTAAAAATTCTGACTACAGAGTTATTTTTGCTTAAGAATGCTTATTCCCTACTAGAGAAATCCAAAAGGCCAATCAACGTGGCAAGAGTCATAAATATACCTGTGTATCCCTGCATTGTGTATACTAATATATACTAGACTGAAAAAAACACAAGGAAAACATCATCTTCCTTTTTCTTCGTTGATACAACCATGAAATAAACTCTAATTCTGGCTAAAAGATTGAATGTCATGATTTTACCAATAGTGTAGCGCTCATTAGGTTCTTAGGTTTCTAAAATATGTGGTACACAGAAGAATATGGTCAGCACTTTTGTATTAAAGAGCTGGAATTATGAATATGTCCGTTCAGCACATTTTTACAGCAGAAAAACAAACAAATTCATCAACATAAATGTCCGATCGCAATCCGGTTTCTCCTGGTTCTACACAATGAGGGATTTTTAGGCAGCACCTTGTCATGTGAGGAACAAGATTAGAGTTTTTCTTCTTCAGATTCATGACATGCATCTCTGTCACTGCATCCTAGGTTGAAAGCAGCAGGAGACAAAATCAATGTTCTGCTTGACTTATGCAACTGTGCTCAAAACTTCTACCCAATGTTTCTATCCAAACTGACCGAACTTTTTGTTTTAAGCTGATCTCTCTTTCTTCCAGCAAGATCACTCAATATTTTTTTGTTGGTTATTTTTAGTTTTTTGGTTTTTTTCAAATTACTGATTACTCATTAACAACCTAATTGAGAGTAAAGCAAACCTTTCTTTACTGGGCTGCTCGGGAAACTTCTTCTCATAAAGTTGAAAAACTTTATGCTTTCCTACCAGCTTAGAACATGGCTGTGTAGGGCAGCGCTCCCTGAAGTTCATGCCAGTGTAGGGTTCAACAAAACCCAGAAATATTTGCTGAGCTACTGATCAGCAGGAATATCAGGGCAGATGAGTGTCATGTGCTTGAAGCTTTAATTTGCCATCTTTGAATGAAAGTGCTCAGGATG
This sequence comes from Thinocorus orbignyianus, assembly GCA_013400375.1. Taxonomy (NCBI): domain Eukaryota; kingdom Metazoa; phylum Chordata; class Aves; order Ciconiiformes; family Thinocoridae; genus Thinocorus; species Thinocorus orbignyianus. The sequence goes on from VXBW01004871.1 coordinate 454,355, forward strand.
AGGAGAAGGAGGCATGGTGAGAACTAGTATATCAAGGCAAATACACCACACCAAGAAGCTGCCTACCTTTCTGAGGGCAAAACAGAGATGTTTGACAAGTGCTTCTTTTGCAGCTTTCTGGGAACACTTCACAACCATGTCTCTGTCCCCTCAACTCTGAACTCTGCAAAGATGCACAAATGATACTGCAAAGCACAAGTGCAGATAAAAAGAGAAGTTATACAGAAGTCATGGATAGAAGAAAGCTGCTTACTGCCTAGCCTTTTGAAGGGAAACTTTCTCTTAGACGTTTCAAGGATTCAGCTGCCTCGAAGAATATCAAATTAATGAACCAAGGAAAAGCAAACAAGAGCATCATGTATATTTAGTCTCACAAAATATATACCAGACAGCACAAGCTTCCATTTTGCTCAGTTGTAGGGACCAGAGCCAGTTTAATGCCTTGAGATTTTCTGCCATGACTGGCAGCGACAGGCAAAGCCACGTGCCAAACCCCTCTTGTTTGTGGCTTGCCAGGACAGGCCAGTTGTTACTTCAGCTCGGGTGGCAGATACTTCGCTACTGTAGGATGGCTGCCAAAATATAGCTTCATCATCAAGTAGCAAGAGTACCACGGCAGAAACTCTGAAAGGATGCTAAAAAATTTGAACATGAGCTTCTGAGAATACTGATGGAGAACAAAAGCCTTCTGGAGCATCAAAAGACAGAAGGAGACAATTAATCTAAAGCTGAACGTAGTCTTGTGTTGGCTCTGTTTTATCTCTCTGCCAAATGAAGTTGTACTGGTACACAATGGAGACCTGAAAATTTGAAATTGAAAGCACAAGAGAAAGGCAGAATACAGATTCTCCTTGTCCCAGTGCCTTTCCAACAAATGGCTTTCTATTGTGCTAGCTCCCTTAGAAAAAATGCAAAACTTTTATCCCTATTTGCTAGAAACTGCAAAACATAACCCACCCTACTATTTGTACACTATATACTCTATATCAGAGTATAATCCAAAAGCTATACTCATTCTATTCGCACATAAGAGAACATGAGAAATTAAAGATGTGACTAAAGTCAAATCACAGGAGAGACGTGGAGTGAAGAAGTAGAGTGAAGTCACAAAATCATTCCTTGCAACTTCTGTGCGTATCTGGTCATGACTTTTTAACACATTACACTGAAAATTCCTCCTCAGATCTCATTACCCACTTGTGCTACACTCGTATTTTATTCTGCTGTCCAAGTAAGTGTCTGGCTATCCATTTCTCACTTTGTTCGCTCTTTTTCATATGTTTGATTTACCCCTTGGAATTAGAATCTGCCTAAACATTCCTCTCCTATTATTTTTATTAGCTCCCTCTGGATAAGATTAACACAGATATGTGCACATTGAGCACTCTCAGACAAACACATTCATAAATCCAAAAAAAACCCCTATACTGCTAATTGACCTTCTCATAGTCTGGAAATACTGATACCAACGAGCAATTTCTAGTACAGTGAGATATTTCCTGCACTGGGAGGATTTCACCTGTTTTTTTTTTTTTTATTTCTCCTATTTCTCCATAGAGCTGGAGGTGAGCTGATCAACACAGCTCAGCAGACTGGTGAGTTCTCTGCCTGTGCTGGTCTGAGTGACCGTTGCATTTTTTCTGGGTACATAATAAATTTATTCATATGGCTACTGAATTCATCTCCTCCCAACTGAGCAATGACAGTAATTGCTTTACAGATTATAATATCTTCAAAAAGGGACTCAGTGTCTTACACAGTGCTAAGGATGCTGCAATGTTTATTGACTAGTACTATCAATCAACCAATGTCCTCTGATGTTCCTCTCTCTTTCACTTTTTTCCCCAAATTTAACTGCATAGCTACATAAAATGCAAAATACAGGTTTAGTCAGTTTTTGAAAATCTCCTTCAGCCTCTTAATGCAAGGGAAACTGTTCTGCCAAAACTAATTCTATTTTCAGTGGGAAAAAGCTGAAGGAACTGGCCTTTGGAAATGGTTGACATTCTTGTAAGTGGAATTCTATCATATAAAATTAGCAAACATATAAACCATTTATTGTCACAGAGATACCATACAGCTGCTTGGATCTGTATTTCTTTTTCATACTCTGTTTATTGCCAACCTCTTTCTTAAAAGAAGTATTTGGCTAGTTCCTAATCTGTAGCCTACAATATAACTGGACTCCCTCCTGTGTCTGCTGCAATAGTAGCATTCCCTCAGAGTAATAAATATTCTCTATATGGCAATTAGGTTTAGGCATGACTGTAAATGCAAAGTTCAGGAGGGCGCCATTAATATTATCTTACATCCTTATTTCCTGTTGTCTCCATAGCTTAATATGTTTACTCTTAAATTAGAATGCAATTAGCAAATCATATAGTCTCATTTTTTACTGAAAATAGCAGCTTGGCAAAATGTTTCCTATCATCCAGGGCTGACCTTCCCACAGGCTGCATATCCTGGAACAGCACATTGTAATAAGAGAAATCAGCTATTTTGGATCAAGGCCAAACACTTAATTTAATTTCTCTGGCTCCCCCTCTCTTTTCCAACTCTTCTCCCCATCTCCCCAGTAACACTCATATAGGCGAGTTGGAGTTAAGAAGTTGCAGTTGGTAAACAAAACAAAGGCATAACTGCTAAGAAGTTAATGAAAACATCAGTAAGTCATAGCATCTGGATCTCATCATCCACCTCTGACGTAAGGAAGACGTCCAGATGTTAGCAGAACTGCAGCAGTTGAAATATTTTGCGAGCAAGGCTCCTTCCAAACAATCAGATGCAAAGCAGTTCAGCATTTTCAGCAGTTTTTAGGAATGCTTCAAATATACGATGCTCTTTCAGATGTGCGAAAGAATATACAGTCCAGGGAGCTGGGCCTGGGAATCGGGAGCCCCTGCTTTTGGGAAATGCATACAAATGTTCAAAGAGCATGAGAAGATGAGGCCTCCCAGCTGCCTGTCAATAGGAGAGACTTCTAGCAGAGAGACAACGCTCATGTTGTGGTATCCAGCGTTTAAAAGTAGAGTTTAACAGTATCTACAATGATGAATTATGAAACTGGGCCCAGGGAGAGCAGACCGTAATTTTCATCTTTCTCACTCATTTTTAATTCCTGTCTGACAACCTGTACCACATACAAGCCTCGCATGCTGAAAAGGATAAATGATGAGGCCGGTTTCCTAACAGGTGGTTGCCAGGTGTATTGTTTGGTTCCTTCCCCTCATCTCTCGGTGATGTTTTTCCCGTCTGGCTGCTCTTTCTCCATCTGGGGAGCAAACATGACCACTCGGTTCCTCTTAGACATGTTCTACAACTGCTCCGGGTGCTCTCCCTCCCTCCCTGGCCCATGCTCATACGGAATCTGTTTGGAGTCCCCAAGAAAGCAGCAAAGTTATTTCTGAAAGTTCCTAATTGCTGAAGTGTCCTGGGACTGAATTCTCACATCCCTAAAATCCCAGGCAGAGGATAGGACATGGGGTTGTTGGCTGTTTGCTGCAGCCCTAGAATGGCCTACAATGACTGTGGAAAACCAGAATACTGAAAAAAATGGGTGTATTTCCATAATCCCCTCCAGCTGTTGTAACTTGAATGCATAAGGACTTTGTAGCAACGACTTCCATAATACGCTTAGCATACTGTGTACTACTCATTGCAAACTTGGACAAAATAGTGCCATTGTTGTAGCCTGATTACAGAAATGACGGTGGAGCTCCATGAAGTAAATGTTTTAAATTTCACTCATGGAGGAAAATGTGAAAGTCATAAATAAAACCTTCCAATTGTCCCGTCCCCCAACAGTGTAACTTAGCTCTGCTGTGTGAAAATATCCATTCCAAATACCCAAGGTGACAGAGTATGCGCACTTCCTTTTCCCTACGAGTGCTCCAACCTCTACTGGTATCAGCCTTCAAATTAGAAGCATGAGGGTGTTGGAAACAAGACATTCCAGTAGCTGAAAATAAACAACACCAGAATCTTGCTACAGGCAGCTACAACCTTCTGGCACTTCTCTACGTTTTCATATGGAGAGTGAGAAATCAAAAAATAGAACAGGGAATAAGAACCTACCAACAAATTTAATTCCAAATGCTATTTTGAATGAGGATTTTGACTGAGGGACTTTGCCTTAAATGAATTCCATTCATTACACAATACAAACACCAGTACTAATTAAGTCACACAATACTTGATGTATCTTATTGGATATAGGGCGATATTTTCAAAAAATAGACAGGCATACGTTGCTTATGAAATGTAGTATTTCTGATTGCATTTGATGTCTGAATTTATAAGATGTGAAGAATTATAAATCACATGAACAGAACTGTTATTTTCTCCCCAAATGGCTTACACTACAAGCTTGTTTACTCATTACATGGATAACAACAAAGCTCTTGAACGCTCTCAAAGGAAGGACACTTTAAGATGATAAAGATATTTAACCATTAAACCACAATAAATTATTTATATGTTTTGCACTGGATATGCTACTTTTTTTTTTTTATAAAAATAGCTTCTTTTCTTATCAGACAATTGTTTAATGTTTTCCTGTTTCTTTGCCATAAATTACAGCCTATGTACAAGTATATTTCAAATATTATATTTCAATATTTCAAATACCTGAGAAAAAAAAAAAAAATTCCAAGTGGCTATTTTTAATATTTATATAATAGTCTGAGTAAAGCACCAAACCTATAGAAAGCTGTCTCCAGATCAGGGGTCAGTAACTTCCTAAAAATGCTGATGTAGCTGAACAGTGATATATCTAAAGCTATATATCAAGTGATCTCAGGTTCTCCATTTTCTAAAACCTTATTTCACCTACACACACTGTAAATCTTTCTCCTACCTCAGAACAAAGCAAACACTTAAAGTAGTAATTTCTCTTCTGTGTGAGTATAAATTTTAGGGACAGGTAAAACGTAATACAAAACACCTTACTTTCACCTGGGGCTTTAAAAATCTCCCAAGGGTAAAAATTCCTTTTTTACTTCCTATGGATAGGTATATACATATGCCCGGAAGTATAAGCAATAGCTGGGAATTGTTTAAGAATTAGTAAGTCCTATACTCACAGACTTTGCAATCCATATAAAGATGCGGTTTAAGGCATCAGAATTAAGGAGTAAGTAAGAGAAAGCCGAAATTATAAACCCAATGGGAATGAATATAGGAATGCTGATAATGGAGAACAAAGTAGCTATCAGCAAGAGCAGATAGGGTGTCACAGATGCTCCCAGTGTTCCTAGACAAGTCATACAAAGATTGATATGGCCAGTAGAAGAAAAACTTAAATAATGATATAATTCTAGCTAATCACCATAAACTAAAAAAATAAAAGGTTTACTCAAAGGGGCCTGCAAAGAAACTCTTCCTAAGTAGGTTCAAAATTAACCCAGCCTTTCTTGAAAAAACATGAAAACTAAGCTGACTTCTGAAACTCTTCTGAAATGAATCTAAATGGAAAAGAACTGTTTGATGGAATTACTTTTTCTGCAGTCCCAGCCTTCTCTCTGTGGCTACATCTTTAGCAAAAAATTACAAGGACGTAGAGAATCTTTCCAGATGACTCAAACACTAGCAAAGTAGGCATAATGAGAACTAGACTGTAACGGATCTTTGCAAATGAGAAAGTTTTCATTTCTTTGGCAATTAACAGAAAACAAAACCAAGAAAAACAAGGATGGCAAAAATCTACTTTGTTTTCAGTTGGTCAAGAAGTACAAAATTAATTTAATTCTGGGGTAAATTAAATATTGTGATGTTTTAGTCAACTTTCATTAATAAAAACATTGACATAATTGAAAATGACAAATGGCAATTGGGTAAATGGATAATCTAATTTCAATTAGAAAAGTCAAAGGTTGATTTTTAAAATACCAAGTAAGTAAGATTTTACCCAGACTTTCAATGACTAAGCCACTGCAGGAAAACTGGCAGTAATTCACCAAACTTAGGCTACCTAGATATTCTTGAAAAAAAAAAAAAAAGAGGCACATGAGTCATCAGTTGTACTCAGTGCCTGACCATGTTTTCTAACTAATGCTGGTGAAAATGAGAAAGCTGGGATCACTAGGTCATGTCATATGATGGACACAATGGGCACGACGCAGATAAATGCCATACTGGGTCAATCTACAATCTGTCATGCAGATAATTCAGCCAACAGTGAAGACCCTAGAAGAAATATGTCCACAATGTTTTGAGGATATGTACATTCCAGAGCCAAGAACAACGCTTGCCTGCCCTTCTTGTGCACAAAATCCTGGTCTCAATCGGGAGGTCTGTTCACTGAAGAAGCCAGAACGTGCTTCTCTTCCCAGCTGTGGATGTGGCCTTACATCAGTAATGGGAATAGAGTAGGAATTCCCAAGGAAATGTTTCTGTTTCTCGTGAATGCAGTAACAGGAAAAGTTACACTTTTCGTATTGCCCATTTAGGGGATCTGGCAACTTGAGTCTCATTCTGTCCTCTTATTCTTTGCTGTTCATTCCATTGCCTCAAGCTGTATCCCATCTCTACTGGGCATTTTTGATGTCCAGTGACTGAAAATGCTTCCATTGTCTTTAGTGATTTATTCAGTGATTCATTTTCCACATTTTGAGATCACCAGACATGACTATAAACATGTGTCTAGATTTTCTTTCGCCTGTGTAAACTAAGAAAGAGTAGAAAAGACACCAAGTGGAAAACCCTGAGCTGTGCTGCCATCAGAAGTAGTTTGACCATGATGTGACTACACTGAGCTGCAACCATATATACCATATTTATACAATATACTGTATTTATATGATAAGAATATGGTATAATATTATACCATAGATATACAAGTGTGTTTGGTCCCACTGGCTGGACCACAGGCCATTCTGCCATGTGATGAGACAGCACATGGAGCAACTCAGCCCTGGTGTTAGGGTTCCAAAGCCATCTAAGGGTGCCACTCTGCAGTACTCCATCGTGGCCAAGGGTGCACAGGTGATCTGAGAGCATAGTCCGTATTCATTTGCATCCCTTTACCCCTCCTGCTCCAAAGAATAACACCTTTACCTACAATATTTAAGTTCCATGCAACTTTAAAAGCACTTTAAATACTTCTGATACTTTTTGCCCAAGACTAACACTACATTTCTTTCACGCCATGATCTAATGGAAAAGGCATTTCCCATGATATTTTCCCAGGGTATTTGTAGGAGGTAGAAAGATAGTATTGCCTGTTTGATGATCATCTCAGATTATATTGTATGATTTGCTATTTCTGTGCACAGGTTAGCAGGTGTTTTTTTAAAGGCAAAACTTTTTTTTTATTACTTTTTCTTGAATATGTGGCAGAGAATGCATATTTCACATTTTCTTCTTTCTTTTGCAAATACTGCGTGCTTTTTTAAAGGTGTGTCCTGATAACTCGAATTGCTGATCCAAGTGGATTTCTTATTTCAGTGTCATGACCCTTTTTTAGGCAGTCAGCAGTTTAAACTGCTGGTATTCCGGAGAACAAACAGAACAGCAACACAACTTGTTGCTGTTTTGTTTCTCTTCCTGAATCTCTGTTATTCAAGACGTATTTACACGAATACACCCTGATATCTCTTACTCTGTATTCTTCTGTTTGCTGGTTGCTTAACCTGAGAATTTTCTGACTTTCTGACTGACAGCAGCCCAAATATACTAGTGGACTGACAAGCCTACATCACCAGCACAGCCTGGAAAATGGAACTGTCACTGCTTTTAAGGGTCCTCTAACATCTAAGCCTTGTATTGATAAAAACTGTGACGGCTCATAGCCATCTGCCAAGTAGAATAAAAACATGCCGACCTTTATCAGCGCAGCTAAAGAGGCTAAAGGGTTCACATTCACTCCTCATTTCTCGGAATGTGTCAGGGTCTCAAGAAATATAATTAGCAGTTGTCTATCCCCCAAATATTTGACAATCATACGCAAGGTTAAATATATATGTTTATCAAGGCGTTTTCCTATCCTGATAAAACCTGCATATTTTCATATGTAGGTCACATACAGAAGGTATAAATCACATGCCATTATATGCTTTCCTATGTGAACTGATGAGAGGAAAAGAGTTTCGTAGAAGACAGTTGGTAGTAGTTGTCTGATGTGGACACAGGCCAGGGGTACTTGGAGCCTGTTGATGCAAATGCCATTCTGAACTTAACTGTAAATTAAAAAGCTCGCTTCAAAGCATTCACATAAACATCTCTAGCAGGTGGAATGGAAATGAATGCCAGGGTAAACAAGTGTCCAGCTGACCAGGCAACACGCAGATTAAACAAAGGCTGACTTGGCCCCACCAGCTTCCCTTTTATAGGTTTGTGTAACCTCCTTGCTTTTTTTCCTCAGAATTTTTTCCTCTCAGTGCTCCTTCCAGTGGAGTTTCAGCAACATCCCAAACATCGGGACCGGTATTGTGGCAGCTGCTCCCCATGCCCTGCAGTCTTTAAGCTACTGAGGAAATCTATTCTTCTAACAGACCCTGGAGAAATGAAAAGGACTATCTGCCCAGTTCCATTTGCCACAGAAGAGAGGTTAACGTCCCTCACTTTCACAGCACTGCCATGTTTGTAACTAAACACTGAACACTAAAGTAACCCTAATGTCCCCACCTCCTGTGACCAAGGGGTTTTACCATAAAACAGAGGTAAAGCTAAGGTCCTCTGCCCAGGAAACTCACTGTTCTTTGCCACCTGTGGGAACTGTCACCCAATTTATCTATCCACTAACACAGTGGGCAGAACAAGGTTTTTATGAGTTGCTCTAATTTAAAGCAGGTTTCTGTCCCTGTGCTTCTTTGCAGGCCATGGTCACTCACTGCCTGATTACTTGATGTAATTAGTTTTGCAATCAGCACGCCATCACCAATGTCTGCTATGCACTTAGCGGCTCTTACTTTTCCAAACCATTAGTGCGGGAGAATGATGTAAAAGTTCAGTTTACATTAGTCTGCCTCTTGGCCATCTCATCCTTGTTCTTATCATTATTCACATTTCTCTTCCCTCCTTCCCTCCTCCCCACCTTGCTCCTGGGATAACCGCCCCCACTGTAAGTATACAAACAAACCAAAGTCATCCCTTTGGCAGGTCACACCCATTGTGCCTCGTCCCAAACCTCTGAACACTGCAATAATAAAAATAACAGCCCCCAGCAGGGTGAATGAGGGATGTTCAATCTAATAGATGGACAATAAGAGAAGAGGAAAATGAAGTGAGTTAAATTATCTCCTACTCCAGCCCCCTGTTACGGTTTGCCTTGGGTTTTTGAGTCTTTGCAAGTCAAAATAAAAATGTAACAGCAACCATCTAGTTGGTTGGTAATTTATATCTCAGAAGCCTAGCTCTGGCATACCTGACACTCACTTGGAGCTCACAGCACTGAAATCCCTGCCAGAGGAAATACCAGTAATCGCTCAGTGCACAGCCCAGATATTCCAACTGACACACTCCTTGGCTGCAAAACACTCCGTAACGCAACTCGCTGAAGCACATCCCGGCAGTAAAGCATGGGGTCTGACCTAGCAGCAAAATAAAATGCTTCAGCACTCTTCAGCCTGAGGAGTTTGCACTGTAATACCAGACGAAAATCCCCTGCCCGTTTTCTCCTGACTGATGTTTTAGAAGAGCACATACAGTCCCACTGCAGGCACAACACCGATGTAACACGACACAGAAACAAAAAAGCTGGAGAAACGCTCAGAGGCAACATGGATACATTATGCAAATGATGCCACTAATTACCGTTATTAAGTTCCCTTACAAATCTGTAAAATAGGCTTGTGCAATGCCCTTCTCACCTGCCAGCCGTCTGTCTCTCGTGTTTTTCCAGATAACATCCAAGGCTCGAGCAGTGGAGTCCCTGATGTGATCACTGAATGATCTCCTCAGAGGGGCTTTCACTGGGTGATGCATAATGCAGATCGATCACACATCCAGAGTCGAACGGCTGCAGCCTGGCCCCAGGAAAAAGGGCATTCTTCACCCCGGGGGAGGGGGGGATCTGCCTGAATTTCTTGTCGCTGAGCAGGCAGGTTGTTACTTTAATTTTTTAATTTGTTGTCAGCCTTGTGGAGCTTTTCCTTGAAGAGTCAGGCATTGCAGTTCTCACTGCGGATGCAGGAAAGCTCAGACTGCAGCCAGCCTACTGGAAAGCTGCCAAAATCTTACATCTGGAACAGTTTACAAATGAGCTAACGATACAGTCATTTAGATTTGGGGCTTTATTTGTGGATATCTATAGGATTCTAGCTTCCTGTTTAATCAAATAACTTACCGGGCACATACTTGCATGCTCATTTATTAGGATAATATTTCCCTGCTTAACTGTTATTTCAGGTAATCTTTCATGCTTTGACATGAAAAAGGTAAGAAACAGAAAAGAGATAAAGTCATTTTAAGTATCTGCATTTCAGGTATTATATTTTGGTACTGTATTTTTCTTGCATATCACCCTATCTGTGGGCACACAATAGGGCCCGATCCTGAATTCCCTTTATGTAGCACTTTATGCCAATGCAGTAACGAAATACAAACATGAAAGAAAAAGGGGAGAGGGGGGAAAAAGGAGAGGGAACGGCGCCTCCACATATTTGCTGAATGAAAAGATAAGGTCCCATATGTAAAAAGTTTATGCATGTAACTGAGATTAATAGTCACAGTAAATGAAGCCATTTGACCTTGCTTATTTTGACCTTTTTAATTGATTACTGTGCCCTGTAGCTTCCCTGGGGGAAGGAGGGAGGAAGGAATAAAAGGCCAGCTGAAACTCTCTTTCCCCTTCTTAATATTATGTATGGTAATGTGTGAAAAGGTGAAAGATCCCAGCCTAAAAACCTAATGCCCTTTCTTATCAGGGGAAGGGAGAACAGTTGAATAAAGTTATCTTCATGTTAATTCAAGGTGGAGTCCTTCAGCTTTACAGCAACTACAGCCGTTAAAGTCAGATACCATTACTTTCCTGAAAAGTATTATGTTATCATTAAAACTGATTGATTAATTTCTCACAAGGTTGGCACACACAGATTGAATTCCAGAACTGCAAGTTTCAGCCTGCGGATTTCCACTCCCTTTGAATTCCTTCCTAAGAACAAAACAGTTTTTCTTTTCATTCTATACTAGATAATTTATTTCACACTTTCTTATTTGTTTTAACTTTTTTCCAGCACCTCCTCCATTCCCTTCATTTTCTCTAGTCCTCATTTTCTATAAGACAAATCATGATCTCATTCTAACAATGAAATTTATGGGATTTGCAATACTGTAACTGAGAGAAGGATTGGCTTACCACCTATTTAATGTGGATCATAATTTCTTCCCAACTAGGCCTTTGTCCTTCATCTTTATAGAGCATCTGCAAACACTAATGTTCTGTGTACATCTTTGAAGAAAACTAACAAGGGATCTCTTGAGTTTGCAATTCCTTCCCTCATTACACCCCTCCTACTTTTTGAGGCCGAATGGAGAAAGAAACAGCCAACTGTCTACAGAAATTCAATATGATTACACACTCTTGAAATGTGTGTTTTGGGTTTTTTTTTTTTTTTTAATTATTGTTATTCTGGCAAAGTTTCCTTATAAAGAAAGTGACAAAGCTTACATCAGCAAACACTGACACGATGACCACAGCATAATCTATATATGTGTTTTGAAACATGTACACCCTGTTCAGGTGGCATCTGCCATTGGTTCTATCAGTGACCAATGCAGAAGAACACTAATTCATTCTTAAATGAGGATGCAGTAACCAATATCTAAACCTGGAGCTGAATGTGTATACTTCTGTATTTCAGCTGAGTACCACAGTCAGAGGAGACCAGAAAGCAGTGAGGGAGAAGGCAGTCTCAGCAGATTTCTCCTGCCAATGGCTATGGCAACATTACCAACAATGTGGTCCAGAAAACATAGATTTATGTAGTAAAGTAAATGGTACCAATGTTCTGACACATCTCAAGGTGGGGTTACTTTGAACGAGATCTACCTGGGTCTCATGAACTGAATGAATCCTCACCAGGGGTTGGAGATCATTGGCTCACTGACAGGGCGCATATTCTGGCTCAAGTTAATCTGAAAGCCATTCAGTTCACATGCTCCAAGACTGTTCGGAGACATGAACCAAAGGATGGTGTTGGGAGATCCTCTTCAAAAGAAAGGGTACACCTGGTCCAGCCTAAAATGTCAATAAAACCACACCCACCATTATTCATCTTAGCAGCTAAACCATCTTTTTAAAAATTAAAAATAAAAAGAACAATATATATGTATTGCTGATCAGGGTTTAAGTCTTTGAGAGTTATTGTGGGTCCTGTTACACATATAGACACAGCACAGCTCAAAATATTTGAATCAGTCGGTGCGACTGGTTCAACAAAATGAGCTGGAAAATGTCAGAATGACCCAACAAAGGGCAAAGGAGGAGTAAAGATAAACGGTAACAAATCAGAGGAAGATGGCTAAAGGAGTCTGCTTGTCTGACGCTACTTAATGTATAAATGGATAAACTAAGCAAGGTTGTGTAAAGAATTAAATGTCAGAAAATACTTAACGGACCATGGACAGAAAAAAAATTTACCCATAGATTGGCTAGAAATATGGCTTGGAAATAAATGGACATTAATTTCAGAGAAGAGTAGACAGAGATCTAGCAGGAAGACAGTTGAAAGCAAATATGTACAATCAAAGAAGGAAATCTGAGATGCACAACATACACTATTGTCATAAAATAAGCTAGGAGTTCACCATGCAATGTGAAAGAATAAAATGATTTTACATCATGTTAAAAGAAAGCCTCAGATTAGAGCTGTGTTTCAGTCTCTGTTCCTGTATTATTTCAATGACACGTCTCGTGGAACAACACACTCTATTTGGGCCTAGATGTCTCAGTCACCAAAAGAAAAGGCACCCGCAAAACCGAATTTGCTGGGATACTGGAAGCAGCTCTTAGTTCTGTGCTGGGAAACACCTGTGTGTTCAGGAGAAAGCTGCTGAACTGCCACAGCCACAGTGGCCATTATTTTATGCTTCTCTTGAGAGCCTTACACTGCATCTCAGGCAAGCCCCTCCTGCATCGCTCTGTGTTTGGAGAAATGTTACTGTCCAAATGATGCCTAACGATGTAGAGATGTTTTCCCTTTCAGCTCAAACATATTCCCTCTCCCCTGGCAGGTGTAGCAGTTTGTGAGGAACACCTGCAAGGGGATGAGAAGTTGGACATGAGCAGGCAACGTGTGCTTACAGTTCAGAAAACCAATCGGCTGCATCAAAAGAAGTTTGGCCAGCAGGTCGAGGTGATGTACTTTAGGCGATTCTCCCCCTCCACTGTGCTCTGGTGAGACCCCACCTGCAGTACTGTGTCCAGCTCAGGAGCCTACAGCATAAGAACACGGACCTGTTGGAGTGAGTCCAGAGGAGGGTCACGAAGATTATCAAAGGGCTTGAGCACCTCTCCTATGAAGACAGGCTGACAGTTGGGGTTGTTCAGCCTGGAGAAGAGAACGGTCCAGGGAGACATAACAGCCTTTAAATACTTGAAGGGAGTCTACAGAAGAGATGAGGAAGGACTCTTTATCAGGGAGCTTAGTAAAAGGAGTAATGGTCTTAAACTGAAAGAGGGGAGATTCAGATTTCATATTAGGAAGAAACCCTCCTGTGAGGGTGGTGAGTCACTGGAACAGGTTGCCCAGAGAAGCTGTGGAAGCCCCACCCCTGGAGGGGTTCAAGGCCAGGCTGGATGAGGCTTTGAGGGACCTGGTCTGGTAGGAGGTGTCCCTGCCCATCACAGGGGTTTTAGAACAAGATGATCTTTAAGGTCTTTTCCAACCCAAACCATTCTACGATTCTATGATCTGCCTGAATTGAATACCTGCAGTTACCTTCAGATTGTTGGTATGGAAAAGCTGTCTCCATTACTCTGGTAAACTTGTGCTCACAGGCTGAGCTAAGAGAGGATGCCACAGGTGCCAGGTACACATGTGCAGACCTCAGCTGCTGAATTTCTGATGCTGGTCAACATGAATGTATTAGATTAATTCCTGTTAAACCAAACAGTAAAACTAGAACACTGGGAATGACATTAAAGGAAAAAAGTTTTAATGGTGAGATTTACAAACTGGCAAAGAAAATGTTTTCAAAGAAAATGGCAAAATGTTGTGCTGCTCTACTTGAAAACGTACTAGAAAATCTCCTGAAAAAAAATATCTTCCTTTAACTGGAAATGGCCTATGCGCCCTTCTGTATATTACATCTGTAATTCATTTAGCTGTATACAGGTATTACAGCAAAATGCTTGCAAAAATAAGCCAAGTCCTAACCCCCCCAACCAGAATCTAGGTAAAATTTATGATGTAGCTCCATCTCTTGTCTTCACACTGTATTTGGAAACTTAAGGAAGGCCACCAGCATGCAGAGGTTTTGTATTTGAGGAGCACTCTTGGTGATCACAGTCACAGTACAGTCAATGTTCCAGCTATCTTCCAGAATTATTTTACTGTATTCAGTATTTCCTATCCAATGGCTGAGATGAAAAAAGCCCAAAGAAATAGTTATGGTCAAAAGGTAAACTGGATTGGTCAACAAAGAAATGCACAGGACTAAAAATAATATGAGAGGAATCTGAAGGAGAGGGGCCTATTGCTGACAAGAGAGGAATGCAGCAGCCAGTGTTCAGGGAGAAAGGTGACAGTACACCCTCAGGAAAGAGGCAGCCATGCACACGTGTGGAACAGCACACATACCCGGGGAAAAGTCCGTGTGGAATTCCAGAGGCAAATATTTATAAGGGCCAGATCCCTACCTGCTCTTCCAGCTTGCCTGGAGCCAGGCTGAGCCCTGGCCTCCCACCAAGCACCATGGGTCCCACCATCGCCTCTCCCAGGAGAGCATCTTCCCCTTTACCCAGAGCTAGCCTGCCCCTGGACTGCAACCACTGACTTCTCCCACTTCTCCTTTCAGAAATATTTTTAGAAATGTCTTGTTAACACAAGCAAAGCTGTGCCTCTCCAATCTTCCTCTTGAGGCTGGATGTCCTTACTTGTAAAGTGCTGCTCATCGTTCTTAAACACATCGTTCTGAACCCAGCCAAGGGCAGAAGGCAGAGGCTAATTCCTTATAACCTTACCACTCAGCATTTCAGCTGAAGGATCTAAGCTTTCCAAACATATCTGTTTTCTGTCCTTTAGTGGGTCTGTCCATACTTCAGTCTGCAATGATAACATTAAAGGTCCTTTTTCCTCTTTAAGGCAAAGAGCAGACAGAATGCATCAGGTACTGGGATGGATGGGAATGGTGATCTCATTTTTAGTTCTGGCAACATCCAGCTCCTAGGAAGTAAACAGTTATGCAAGCCTCACTCTCTTCAGGCTTGCTCAAAAGCATCAATTTCCCTTCCGAGTGTTTACGAATGTGCAGATTCTTATGTTTATCTCTGGTTCATCTATGTGATTCTGGCCCCTTAAGCCTGGAAGGATGCATGCATCCCAAATATGCATAGCCAGGCAGAGACACATCATTTTAAAATCGTGTTGCCAGCTTGAGCTTTGCTGTGACTTCCGCAGAGGCTGTGACAAAGAGTATGGTACATTCAGACCATCTTCACTGGGTGGTCTATGCAGCTTGCCTGGTCTGATGCAGGCAGCCGTCTTTCCCCTTGTTACAGAAAGTGAATGGCAATGCCATAACTCTCCAAAAGTATCACAAAACAAAAGAGTGATTCAGAATGAAAACTTTAGGCTGTATTAAAAAATACCTGCTGGGCACAAAGCATGTGTCATTGTTTCATCTCTCAGCAGATGTCTCCGAATGCTATCTAGGAGACCAGATTGGGAAAAGAGCCCTCTTAATTTTTGACTTTGACATGTGTTGCTTTCCGAAAGAATATCTGGTACTGCAACATCTGCAGTATCTGAGAGAACTGATACATATCTGATCTGCAGACAAGAAGCAGCCTCCAGTCAGAGCAGACTGTAATGATTTAGAGAAATTCCTACAATTTAGAGAAATTCTGTGGTTTCAATAGAAGCTTGATGAATCCCAACAGAATTCTTGACGTGACAAAGCCACATCTTTATTCAACTTGATTTGATTTTTTTAAAAAAGTCTCTGTTGATCAGGTAAGGTAAAAATATCAGAAGTTTCATTCGGCACATAAGTGTCTGTGCAATTTGTGTGTCCCATGGACGACTTTCCAGTGCTCAGCTTTCCCCGTGCCTGTTTAGGAAGCATCCCTGGAGCAGGCTGTAGGTGGAAAGACTTGGCTTTCCAGTGGCAGCCACTCTCTGTCATCATCATTTCCTCCCTTCCATCGTGGGAGGAAGGGGGATGGGATGTAACACTGTGGTATTTCCAAAGAGGCACTTTAATGAAAAATACTTTGATGACGAGTTTTGCTTTTTTGTTCCAAATTGAGAATAAAAAAATTCAGGACATTATTTTTCTTATTTCTTGCACTGGGAGTGAAACTAGGAAAATTCAGCGTGCTGGGTAAGCCCACATCTCCAAATGTGGAAGGCAGGCAGGGCAGGGGTTATAGTGAGGAAGACTATTCTCTATTTACACTGCGCTGGGGGACAACACTAGGATTCTTTCTTGTGTCAAGCGTCACTGTCAGGTATGGATAAAAGGAAGTAAAAATGAAGAGTAGTCGTTAAAGGAAGAAAGTGTGGAACAGGTTGGGAGTCTTCCAACCTGCTTCCTTATGGGAAAAACTGCTGTATTTTGCTCTCAGAAAAGTGCCCCGTGACACATGCCAACACCCTGTAGAACTTTCAAACAGCTTAGGAGCTAAGTGGATTCAGTCTAGAGAAGAGATGGTAAACCAGCTAACAGACAGAAATAGTTTCTGAGCTTCCTGCATGGATGGGAAGAATGCACCCCTGGCTGTCCCTGCACTGTTTGCTTTCTCATAGTAGCAGAGGAAGCCCCAAGGACAATCCTCTCCTCTCAGGTAACAGTCATTGCCTCTGTGCACACTGCTTTTGTAAGCTGTGCAGGATTTATGCCCTCATGCTGTATTTATACCCAGACCTGTATTTTTTAACAAGCTTTTTTTAAGTAGTTGGAAAGAAAAGGAACAAAATCCACCTTCCCTAGCAGCTGTACATGATGCAAGCCACAACGACTATTGTTGCTTTCATGAGTTTTGCGATGCCTGAACATTGAGGACTCCTTTTGGTGAAACAGTGAGAAGATCTTGTCAAAATATCTACCTTAATTGCTTTTTGTTGTGTGACAAATATATGCTAATGGGTTTACGTAAACCGAGTCGTCTTCTATTATACGTTTATGAGTTTCAAATTAAACATGATCCCAAATAAACACTAACAATACTTAGCAAACTCCATGGTGTGATTATGGCCCAGCTTTGCAAGTAGCCCCATGGCTTAATTGGAGTTCTCTGCACTTCAAAGTGTAAGCTTATCTGGCTGTTTCTGAACTGCTGTCTCAGTATCACTGCGTGCTCCAAAAATAATAAATAAACCAATACAGAAAAGCAGAAAACACTTCTAATCACAGCCATAAATACAAAATAATAAATAGTAACATGAAAGAAGATATATTTCCAGTTTCAGTTGCACACTGTTCCACATTAGCCTGTTTTTTAATGTAACTGGTTATAAGCTCTCCTTACATTATTAGAAAATTCAGTCTTGCCCCTGCTGCTGTTTTCTGAAATACTGCATGTTAATGAAAAAAGCAAGGTATATTCATGAACACTGGTGTCAAAAGCTAAAATTTAAATGAGAAATAAAACATTAATGTTTCATTCTGTTTAGCCATACGTGAGGCACCTGCCTAGAGAAGTTTATGGAAAGTCTATAGGGTTGTCCAAATACTTCCGAAATATTAAACCTGTGCTGTAGGACTTTCTCAGTTATATCTCTTTCATGCAGAATAGTTGATAGCAATAGGCTGTGAACCGGGATTCATTTTTAGAGTCAGCCATCTGTTATGCTTTACCACAGCAAAATAGTGTTAAACAGCTTTTTTCCTTCTTCCTTTACAGTGACCTGGCATGCAATCCACCCATACCGAGATATCTTGTTATCAGCTGAGTAATACATTACACCTTGAGCGGTCCCATCCATGGAATTAGGGCAGGATGAATAAAATTTCATAGAATAAGCTACATTGCCTAAGGTACTTCTTTCTTTCCGATGAAAATGCAAATGTGGCTCAACACAAAACTGCAATAATGGAAAACTGCAAATTGCACCAAAAAAACCAAGCTGCCAAACAGCCCAACACTTCCCAAACAAACACTTTCTTATCATTACCCTCTATTCATACTCTGTCTATATAATCTTATTTCATAATTGACATACCTTATTTCATAATTTTCCTTCTATGTCTTTTGTCATCACTCTCTCCCTTTCTCCTATTCATGTCTACCCTGTCATACTAAGATGGGGAGATCCTTGGGTTAAAGGTATTGCTCTTAAGGCATCCCTTCTATAAAATGGCACAACATAAATAAGATGTTAAAGCGACAAAGTCTTTGAGCTAGTCTGCAAACACAAACATGTACATTGATTGTGAATAAAACTTAATTTTCTTGTAAAATGTAAGTTTAAAATAATTTAGGGGTGGCTGGTTGGCGTCTGTGTACATAGCAGTGAGCAGAAAGGGAGTGTGGGGAGCGTGATATGAGCCATACTCTTCTAAGTCAGAAGGTGAGCAGGGAGATAATTCAGAGTACAGACTGAGATCGTTCTGAGCAGAGAGATCAAAGAGTGGCAAGAAATTTTAAACCGAAGAAAAAGTCCCGGTGCTCGCAGTGCAAAATGGAAAAAACTCATTCCTGAGAAGATTTAGTGAGCTTTTAGGGGGGCTCATGTAAGTTGTCTTCATTAGTACTGCCCTGCATAATGTGTGTTTTATTAAGTGATGTAAAGAGGGCTGAGCTGTTCCCTCCTGCCTTCTCATCCCTGCTGCTGCCATTGCAGCACTGTGAAAACACAATCCCTACAGAAGGCTAGTTTGTCACAGTGAAGACAAGCAGGATGCAATCCTGCCTGAATTGCTGGTTTGTGGCTTCAGTGGCAGAGAAAACAGGAGGGAAAAAATGGAATTTTCATAGGAGGTAATGACATAGGAAGTAGAATACAAACTCAATCTAAACTTTTGGATAGGTATTGGAACACATCCTCAGTAGATTTCACCAACAGTTTGTGAGTTATAACTTACCTTTGCCCCGTTTTTGTGTAAAGGTTTATTTGCATAGTTATACTGGGGATATATTTTCAACACTAACTTCCTCAGACACCTGGTTTCACTTTCTGGTATCTGGCATCTTTTAACCATTTGTCCCGTAGAGGTCTGTGACATAACTTCTTTGAGGTGCTTTATTTCTGTGTTCATTTTAGACCGAGTTCATTGAGAAAAAGGAATGAAAGGGCAAGTTATTTTCCTGATGTAGAAAAATTCTGAGAAGTTGTCCTTACATACTTGGTTATGATTTGGTATGGGAATTTGCTTTTTTACAGACATACTAATTTTTTTTCGTCTTTCTGGAAGTCCATCAGTTGCAGAGCCATTGACAAGTCTCTGAGAAACACTATTTCACAGCAGCTCAGTAGCACTGGATGTTAATGGCCAGCAGCCCAGGAGGCTGTATGAACAAGAGAATCCCTCTCACCTGGGCTTTTACTGACCCCACTGCTTCATTTCACAAAGGGTGGAAGGTGGTTGGTCCCTCATCAAATGTAATAAGGAATGAGAAAGTTATGCTGGAGCTAGGAGGGAGGTTTGTATACACAGCTTTATGAAGCAGAGGCAGGAACAGGGGGAGAGATGCAAGGAGAGAAGAGGGCAAGTGTCTCTCTTATCTACTATAGTTTTAATTGCGTGCCTCCATTTAGCAACTAAAATTTGGCTATTACATAGCTGGTGAGTACTTTTCTCAAGTACTGCTCTCGTGGAATGGAGTAAACATCATGTTAAACAATCGTCTTTGCTCTGGACAGAAAAGTGTGCAGTCTTGGAGTCTTTGCTGCTTCAGATTTTTTTCAGAATATTTGCTACAATTATATATATGTATATTTAAATAAAAAGAAAGCCTGATACACCATTAAGCATTGCATACTGGTTTGTAGGGTGTCTTTCTTCTAGCGTTCATTATATCCACTGAAGTCTTGCAGTAACTGCTGATTACAAGTTCTGATGCCTAGCCTTTCAGAGATAAAGAATCTAACATTTCACTTCACCTTTTGTAAGCTTAATGTATCACAGATGCAAGTTAAAGCTTTATGGGGAGTGTCAGACATAATTATCCTGAAGATTAAAGCACTCATCAACTGAAAGATACATTTCTTTATCCATAATAAAGCCTTTGTGAATAATGAATGTACACAGCACACCTTAAAAACTTACAAAGGAAATCTAAAACTCCTAACCTAAAGCTATTATTAGATATTAATGTTTCATATTTACTCCATGAAGTTAGCAACTCTGTTAAATGAGGTTTTAATGAGACACTCTGGTTTGCTATTCTAGGAATCGGATTGCTTCATATCTTTATTTAATTTACTTCACAGCTAATCAGCCAAAATTGCTTGTGCATGCACTATGCTGTTCTTGCTGGAGTCTGATTTTAGACATGTCATATCTGCCCTCTGGAGCATCACTGCAGCGCGTGGAAAATCTTTCCCTAGAGTCAGGTTACGACACCGGTATTGGGAGCTAGTTGGGGATCCAAGGACCATGAGCTTGGACTAGCTGGTTTTGGAACCAGGAGGCTGACAGGATACAGCAGTACTTAGCCCAAATTTTCGGTCTTGAGACAAGCCACTGGCTGGCAAGCTCCCCTGATTTATTTTAGGAAGACATTTAATTATTATATGTTCAGCCAACTTTGCACTTCACAGACTCTAGAGGAAGATGGAGATGTGAACCTACATTGTGTTTGTATGGCTGAAACTCTGACCTGTGTTTTGCTGTAGCTCTATTTTTTTACTATCAAGTAATTATTTTGAAAAGTAAGAGATATCTGGTGGTACTCCCAAATGAACTGAGTCTAAGATTAACAATATGTGCTCTGATCTTCAACCTGAAAATACTGTAATCATTTGTTGTTAAAAAGATACTTAGATGTGAAGTGGGTTACACAGGAGAACCTAAAATTCTGTTGATTTTCTGTGAACTTAAAGTTTTCAGTGATATCATTACAGCAGTGAATTTATAAAGTTCTTAAAGACAACAGGAAATATGAATCTTGTGCTCAAGGTCAATCAAGATATTAATGGTTCTGGAATAATCAGAATTAGGCCTTGAAAAAATGTGAGCATCTAAAACAGCAGCAGCAACACATGGAAAAACTACTTGCAAATCTTTATGTACCCTAGAAGCAAGTAAGTACAAGTGTTTCTTTAAGTGCTTCAGAACAGAAGGGGTAAGGGAAACAAAGAGCAGGTTATATAATGGAGAAAATATTTCATATTTATAAGTAGATGATGCAGAAATTCCTAGGAAAAATATGGTAATTGGAAGAAGAGAACAAAACACTGCCCCCCCACAAGAAGTTGAGGAATCAAACAAACAAGAAGACAGAGCTCACAGCTGAGATTGATAGGCTAAAGTAATATTTTAAAGGTATATCTATTAAAAATAAAGTGTTGTAGTGATAGTGAAAGAATATGTATCTCAAATGCTTGATTGAGAAGTATGGTAAAATGTACGGCATTTCATCTTTACTATTCCCAATGTTTTAATTGTAGTATTAGCTATTTTGCTCACCTAAATAATAGAAGAAGCAAGTATTATTTACATTCTCAGTATTTCCATAAAGAATAATCAGATATACTCTATTTGGCATGATGAATCCCTTCCCGAACACAGCATGCAGTTTTGGCCTCTCCAGTACCACAAAGATGTCAACAAGTTTTGAAGGAATTCAGATAACAGCAACATAAATGATTAAGGGGCTGGAGAGCTTGATTTACGAGGAAAGATTAAAACATTTTCTGCTTAGCCAAATGACATCTAATAATGCAAGGGGAGAGTAATGATAACAGCCTACAAGTATTTAAAGCGTGAGCGCACCAAGAAAATAGTGGAGGTGTTTAAGGTGGTTCAAAACACTGACCTGACACTGAAGAGAATGTTGTGTTTGTGTGTATTTTTCCTGCAAACTAGGACTAATTAATCTGTGGAGTTTATGTAAGGACAAAATAAAATATAGAATCATAGAATTGTTTAAGTTGGAAAAGACCCTTGGGATCATCGAGTCCAACAATGAGCCCCACTCTACAAAGTTCTCCCTTACACCATGTCCCCCAACACCACATCTAAATGACTCTTAAACACATTCAGGGACGATGACTCAACAACCTCCCTGGGCAGACTATTCCAGCGTCTGACCACTCTTTCTGCGAAAAATTCTTTCCTAATGTTCAACCTAAACCTCCCCTGTTGCAGCTTGAAGCCATTCTCTCTCATTCTATCGCTAACTACCTCTGAGAAGAGACCAGGATCAACCTCTCTACAATGTCCTTTCAAGTAGTTGTAGAGAGTGATGAGTGAGTATTTATGAGTATTTATTATGTGAATACAAAATCAAGGAGTAATAAAGCGCAAATGCAAAACAGAAGGATGTATATATCAACAATGGTGCAAGTCCTCAATTGAGTATACATTTAAACATAAAAGTTAGCAAGATCAAAATTGACATAGCAAGATTTAACATGTCGAATGAGCAGAATACAACAGCAGAAGCAGCATACAGCAGTATCATGGTCTGTACCATCTTTGGAAAGATCCAAGCCTGAAAGCAGGTTTCTTTTGAAGCCCCTTGATAACCTGCAACACCTTCCCAGTGAAAAAGGACCCGCTATTCAGTCATAGAGCTTTTCATATCAAAACTTCAGTCTCACAACTGAGACTTGATCTTCTGATACACAAGCTATCAATACAAGCCCTCACAACTGAGACTTGATCTTCTGATACACAAGCTATCAATACAAGCCTGTACTCCTTTAGGTTGAGTGTTACATGCAAAAACACATCAGAAAAGGAGAAGATGAAGGAAAAGCTGATGGAGGGGGAAGAGAGATGAAAGGTTAGAAGTGTCAAATACGCATGTGCACTAGCAAGTACTCTGAGTGCTAAACTCAACAGATCTCAGTGAAGAGGTTACAGATAGTGTATCTCATTCTTCCAGCAGGTTTTCTGAAGAGCTTATCTGGGATATTTCTAACACAGAATGTTTACCTTGGTATCAGAGCTCTTGTCAAGACACCTATGACTGTCACAACTGATAGTCCATCCACAGCACTAAGGAGA
Organism: Thinocorus orbignyianus; assembly: GCA_013400375.1. Classification (NCBI taxonomy): domain Eukaryota; kingdom Metazoa; phylum Chordata; class Aves; order Ciconiiformes; family Thinocoridae; genus Thinocorus; species Thinocorus orbignyianus. Next base: position 477,632 of record VXBW01004871.1, read on the forward strand.
CAACTGGAAGGGCCTCCATCAAGCTGCTGTCAAAAAAGCCTCTTCCACAAACTCAAGCCATTCTCTTGCACACAAAACCCCTACTCTGATCATCTGCAAACTCTGGAAAAACACCTTGTCATGATTGTATTTCTAGTGCCTTTTCACTGGTCATTTTCTGATTGTCAATATGTAGTGGTAGCAGTGAGTCGAAATTCCTTACAAATGTTGAAAATTCCAATTAATGTCTTGGAGGCACCCTTGGCATGGAGCATATTTTGGTATGGCTGGGTTACCTATGCCTGATGGACAGTAGCAGAAGCTTGGAGACATCATAAATAAAGGGTTGAAGCACAGTGGTTCTGCTGTGCTAAACCTCTACTGTAACGTTTTCTGGGAAAGGGTAGGCCTCACATCTATTCTGCACAAATTCAACACCAACTTTATCAAATTATTATATTTGCACAACTCCTACTTGGTATCTGCTTCGTCCTGGTCCTCTGATAGATAGATAGGGGCTGCACGAGCCCTAGTTCTCTTACTTCTTTCATATGACTGATATGACATTTGCAGAGTAACAGTGGTCCTGAATTGCCTCACTTGTCTCTCCCAGGTTTGATACAGAACAGAATCTCCACATGTCATTAACATGGAAGTCTTCAGATCTATTCTCACCTTGATTTAAAAACTGGACAAAGAAATAGAATAAAAGACTTAAGGCCTTATGAGGACTTAAGACCACGAAATGACAAAGCTACAAACAGAGGAAATATGCTTAAACATCATCATTGAACTTTTACCTCATCATTTTCTATTAGCAGACAAGGTTGTAATTTCCCTTTCTTCCTGTATGCCATGTAGGGGGGAAATGCCAGTGTTTCATGTAGACATTAGAATCGGATATCCTCTGTAAAAGTATTGGCAAACTAATTCACCTATGGTCATACATCACTCTCAATATACCTTATTTGCTCTAAAATAAGAGCGATGTACAGTCTAAAGCAGAGATTAAAATAGAGAACGTTATTTTAGGAACATTTTCATGACCAAATCTTTTAAAGCCTAAATGGTGCATGCATGCATCCACACGTTATTAAAGTAATACTTAAAGTGCAAAACATTCACACATGTCGGTCCATACCAAGAGCATAATGTCACTTATCAGTCATTTGAACAAAGAGCAGACACAGCTAGATAGGCCACCTGCTGCACTGGGTCTGAGTACTTGGATACCTGAAGTGTTTACAGGCTAAACACAGGTATCATTGCTTGTTGTGCACAACAAACCAAAGGAAGAAAAACAAACAGCAAACACCCGTTGGGTGCTTTTTCACGGGCTAAACCAGCTCAGTCCTGTTTGCTCATATTGGTAGTTTTCTGAAGGCACTAGGATATAATGAGTATGTTTTTCAGTGACATTCGAAGGAAACCCAGGAGACTTTTTCAGTTCAGTGCTGCTCTTTATGTGTTAGGAACCAAATTAAAGAGGATATGAAAGAATAGCATTTTTACAAGGATGTCAGTAAGTTTTTTTTTTTCAATCCAAACATACTACCCTTCAGTCAAATGCTAGAAAAGATTACCTGTATGGACCAAAATAAAATACTTCTTGACGTTCAAAGAGAACTTCCACCATAGTTACAGGAGAAAATGCTGTATTACAAGCAAGTATACTCTTCCACTCTTGTTGTAATGTTCTGAAAAGACTGATTCTAGACTCATTCCTTGAAATTTGGAGTTGACTGCGGAATGAGTATCTGTCAGTGTACTGATAACACAGTTAAACTTGGCTAACCAATCATAAAAGTCAGAAATAAAACAGAAATATATTTCAAAAGGTCAAAACTTAAATCTGTATCATATACGAAAATGCATAAGGAAATCCAAAGGGGCAATTAAGATAATGTTTTACTGTAAGTCTTTCAGTATTAAAAAAGTTTTGAAAGACTATGTACCTACAAAGTCATGACAGCACTGAGTTTCAATTAATAGGATTAGATTCAGTTACCTAATTAACCTCATTTCAACCACAGTAACCTAATTATTTGATGTTGAAAAGCTTCTCCCCTATGTAAGAACTTTAAGGTTTCAGCATCTGTACAATCAAATTGTTACACAATAAATTCTGGCAGCTAGGATTAAGAATGGTGTAGAATTTCGAATAACTTCCAAATAAGCTCTCTGATATGTTCTTGACAGATACTGAAAATTAATTTACATCAAAGATATATTAGTTGGATCCTGGGTTTTAGACTTGCAAGATTAAAGAACTTTTATTAGCCTTTGACTAGGGAAATCATGCCTTTTTCAAAGCTTACCATGCTTCAGAGGTGAGGAAACTACAGAAAAATCGTTTTCAACAATTTCAAATTAAGATCTTTATACACACCGAGACACACGTCCTTAATTTCTTAAAGTTCTTCCATAAACACCCAGCTCACTTGTCACATCTAACTTCATGCTTATTTGAAAAATTTATATTCTGCAGAAGGTTAGATGTTTCTGCACCATGGAAAAAGGGACTTTTTGTGACTTTCAGATTGCTGTGCATGGTGTGTAGAGACAAGAATGATTGCATGGAGTACAGAGAGGGTCAAGCAAACCTTTGAAATAACTATACTTATTTTGTCAATGATAATCACCTCGTGAAATGAGCTCTCTTGGAAAAATAATGTAAGGCTGGCTGTTAACTCCTAACATTTAGTAAGCAAAGAAGTTCAAAAAAAGCTAGATAAGTGTGAAACAAAAACTTGAAACAAGGAACTGAACTTTGTGTGGATTTCAATAAAAAGGCTGCTCTCAGAGAAGCACGTGTAGGAGGGCAACTGGAATAATGCATGTTCCCAACATCTGTTGAATTGGCAGCAAGCACTTGCTGACCTTAGGTCCATTCTGCTCCTCCTTGCCTGAGGACCAACATACTGGATTCCTGTTTGTCAAAAAAATGCTGACTTGTTCTGAAATGGTGTCTAGTGTTACTGTAAACACACACTGCTTTTACAGTTCCCAGCAGAGTGCTCTCTGCACGGAGCCTACATGATCTCTATTCTCCTGGCAGGAAATAAAAGATGTTAATGGTGGGGAACTCTGTTAGGAACAGTAGCACTTATCAAGAAGAGGAAGGACTAGAGCATGGTTTATACATCAACAGTCTACGTAAAGACAGGGTTTGCATTGTGAAAGTGTGCAACGATTTCGGAAATGCTAAAAGGATCCACAGAAAATTCAGCCCAGGAAGAACAGATGAGGAGACTGATGCAATGGACACTGTGCAGGTGAGAGAGTCCTGAGAGGCAACAGAACTGGGGAGAGTCACAGGGGAGTCCAGATGAGGATGGCTGCATAACGCATACGTGTACTTCATGACCATGCCAGCACAACAAGCACAAGGAAAGAAGGGGGGATGTTTAGTCTGCAAACGGACAGTCTGCAACAGTCTCAGATCTCTGAAGGGGCTCCATAATTGCTGCTAAATAACAGAAACTGTTGTAGCAGCTTTTGAATGGCTGTGTGGCCACTTCAAGTCCTTCTAGGTCAGCTAGGACTGCATCTTCTTAGTATTAAGTACATTTTCCATGCCAAATTCTCTATGCCTGTCTGCATCCTGTGCAGCCTCTTTAGGACATTTATTTCCTAAGACACTAACAGCAGAAAGCTGCTACTACAGGAAATACTTCTTTAATCCCTTATTGCACCAAACTGGTCTCCTATTCAGCACTGGGGCAACTGTTTGCACAGCTTGCAGAAAGCCAGCTCACTAAAACAACGTGGGTTAAAAAATAGATAGACTTAACGTGAATCATTTCAGTGATCCAGTTTACAGCAAATACTTGAATTCCTGAACTTAGAAGGCATTGAAATACAGTTGGGGGAAGCAACACTGTGACTCACCTTCAACACAAAGCTCTCTTTCAGGCAATTACAACTTTCATTCAGTCTGTGCAGAGGTGAATCACAAGCTGGCCCACAGAACACACAAAGAAGGATATATATTTTGCAAGCACAGCAGATTCACGCATAATGAAAACTAGGAATTATTGCCTGAACCGCAAGCCAGGCTATATATCACATTTAAAAATTGACAGCATGCATTTGAAGAGAAATCCACATCAAGATCCACAGCTAAACAATTACTGTGACTTTTGAGAGAGGGATGTGATTCCCTAACATTTCAGGTAGGTGGGTTTCATACAGGTGGTTGAGTATACTATAGTTGACTGCTGTAATGCCAAGAGATGAAAAATGAAGTATAGACACAGTAAGAACGTGGTGAAAGTATTCAATTCCTGTTGAAGGTCTGCTTTGTTCTGCAATTGGGTAGCTTTTCCTTGTGAAATATGAAATAATTAATCATGGGCACCTGGCTATACGTTGAATGAACACTTTAAAAGAATTTTAAAATGTCTTAAAAACATAGGGGAAAGAAATGATACAGTCGTACTGAGCTAAGACATACACTTTACAAGAAACAGTGTAAGCATTGCTAACAGTGTATATATGCTAACAGACGAACATGCACATGGCCTGTGAGTCCTCACATAGGTGCTACTAAATATGGAAGTTTCATTCCTGGCTCTAGTTCAGACTCCAGCTTTGCTTTTTGGTCAGCTCTTGTGGTGTAGATAGCTCGTGAGAGACAACACTAGGGGAAATAGATTTCTTTTCTACCCGTGATGAAAAAGTTTGAAGGAATGGAAAATATCAAAGAACTGTGAAGGAAATGAATTGTTGAATAGATGTCAAGAAAGCTTTAGCAGAAGATGGTAGAGGTTAACTGCCACGTGCAGTTTATCATAGACCAAGTCACCACTTTCTGTTAATTACACTAGTGAATAGGAAAATGCTCTGGGAAATGAATTGGAAAGACTCTCCCATTCAAGTGACAAAACATGACCTACAGTAAGATCCTAACCTATTCAAGGTGAGCAGGCTTAAGCCAGAAGTATATACAATGAAAGTGAGGAAACCAATGGAAGAAAAAAGATGCTAGATTATTATTTTTGTGTTTGCTGTGTAATCAAACCAAAAAGAATATTAATAAAAAATACCCCACCATGCCGTGCCAAACTGATTGGTTTACTTAAAACTTTAGGTGCCTTAAAAGAATTGAACTGTTGTTTAGAATGAAGTTACAAGTTCATATCTGGAGGTCTGGTAAGCTTGTTGGAGTTAGCTTTGGACCTGAAGGCTTGAAGTTATGCAGGTCTTCTTTGGAAATTCCAGTCAACAAACTCAGGAGATGTTTAAGGTAGGGTAGTGAAAACAGAAGGGTTTGGAGGGAAGCACAGACTTGGAGGGCATGGTGGAATGTAATCCAGCTCAGGTCTCATAAGTTCTGTTGAAATTGGGTACGGATTCATTATTTTAGTGGAACTCATATGGGTATTAAATCCAGAAAGTTCTATGTTCGGTAAAAATTAGAAGTGTCCATGGGAAACTTAACCAAGTCTCATTAAAAATTAATTGGTGACCTATAAAGATTTGGTGTACTTCTTCATGAATTATACTGCTCAAAATGAAACTATGGAGTAACATTTCAGAGTTAGATGTAAAGCAATTTAGTGACTTCAAGGTTACGTACTATTTCCCTCAAGAGATCCAGAGCAGGCAATGAATTAAAGAAAAAATAAAAATGTAATGCAGCTTCAAAATAAGTTAACTATAATTAGTTATTACAGATTGTCGTGGTTTAGTCTCTGCAGCAACAAAAGTGCCACGTGGCAGCCCGTTGGCTCTGGCGCCCCATAGCGGATGGGAAGGGAAAGGCAGACTCGTGGGTTGGGACAAAAACTGTTTACCAGAACAACGAGTATTACAGGGAAACAGCAACACGATGGAGGACACAAACGTCACTACAATACCGACCACACACCGCACTGCCCCAACCGCCACCAACACCGCTAAGAGGCACCCTGGCGCCACCCACCCATATATACGCATATGCCGTGATGTCACCACGCCCACTTCCGGTTGTGGCCCCGCCCCTTCCCAGCCAGTTCCCTGCTGCCCCCTGGGCCTGGCGTGCATGGGGTAGGAGTGGTCTGCTTTCTAGAGCCAGGCGAGAATCAGCCCTGTCCCTGCTGGAAACCAGGACACAGATACGTTTTTATTTTTGTCATAATAGCAAATCTATTTTATATCATCGCTGGAAAGCAGAATTATGGCTCTCTGATCTTCTTACCTTAATCTGTTTAACACTTTAAGAATAACCCTTAATTTAAATTTTGGCAGCTTGTAAATTTTGGTTTGGTGATAACTGTTCCTCTGAAGTGTGCTTTATCCCTCAGTTACAGATAGGTGGAATCAGTTGACACACGTTCTCCGCTTTAATGTAGGGAATTTTTTAAGTCTGTGAATATAAATTAGCCTTATCGTGCTCAAGGAACTTCATCTTTTAATTGATGAAACATAAAGACCATTAATACTGCATGAATTGAATTACAGTGCACCTAAATTCCTGGTATGATTTACAACAGTTACTTTTTCCAATAATTAAAAAGATTCAGTAGCAAACACCAATATTCAATAAATTATATTTTTTTTAGCATAATGACCAGAGAATATCTCTTGCTGCAGTCTGTGTAATTCCTAAAACATTGAAAGTGGAAATGCTTTAAAAGTGGTAAGGGAGGAGATTGTCAAGAAAGAAGATATCCTAAGTCTATGATAAAAATGTCTGCCCAAATTTGAGGTATTTGTAGCATAAAGCAGAGTTGCTCAGAGTATTTTTCACACTTCTCTTATTTCTTTAAGGACTGTTTTATTAATGGATAAGTGTCTAATTGCTGCAGGCTCAGGAAAGTATTAAGCTTTTGAGTTCCTTTGACTGTCGCTCGACTGAATCAATGAAATCTGCTGCTCCTTATCAGCGAGATCTGCTGTTCAAAGGTCCATTAGGAATAAAAGCAAATCCTGACTCCTGCTGCGTGAGGATGTGTGTAAGGGCAATGTTTGCTCAGCACTGATAGGGCTGGGGTGTTGAAGAGAGCTGGTTTTCCCCCAAATTAACCTGGAGCCGTGCCCCTGAGCTTTTCTATTCTCTATCACCCAGATGTGAGGGTTTGCCTGGTTTCATCAATTTGTAGTTAGGTTGCTGACAGAGTGGGCACTCATGCAGATAATAATTTGGTATTCAGGCCATAATTATGGCTACAGCGAGTTCCACTTACCCCTACTAATAACTCAGCATGCTATCCAAAACATGATGGGTACTGATACACAAGCAGCAAGCCCTGAGCATGTCTTGGCATAACTCTGCCTGTTCCAAAGGCTGGTCCCAGAGGAGGGGGAGTGCTGGGGCAGCAATCCCTGGTACAGGGAGCTGCCCTACAGGGAGGGTAGTCTAGAACAGTCATTACACCTGTAGCCAAAAGAATTCGTTTGTAGAATCCGCTTTTCAGTAGACGTTCAAATGTAAAACCTTGAAGATAGTTTGTCAGAAGGAGCAAAAGTGGAAAGAAGAGCTAGGTGAAAGCAGAGGTTCAATGCTTTTGCTAGACTCTCACTGGGCTATGTTTTCCATGCATTAAAAGAGGTATTGCCCTTCCCAAACCTTATCTGGGAAGGAAGAGATGTTTCTACTGAGAAAATTATTTGCATGTAAATTCGTATATGAATCCTCAACACAAGGACTAAACCTGGAGAAGTTAATGGTAGAAAAAAGAAGCCAAAATGAATTAATCTGATTGATCTTTTTGATCAAGACCTCAAAATGAGAATAAACACAAATCTACTACTGCTTATTTCAAATGGTCCCTGGTCCATGCTGTCTCTCAAAGTGTTCATGGGTCTTGGCCCTTTTCTAGACAAAACAACAGCAGGAAGCATGACAATATCTAAACAAGAGGAATAACTGCATGCCAGTACTTGAGCCCGTGTCCTGCCTAGTTTACTTGTGCAGATGCTGCTGAATGACTGAATCCTTGAATGAGGTGCCCTTCCATCCTTGGTGACTGGTGGCTGGATGTGTCGCCCTCCAAGTTTGATCGTCACTTAACCTATACTTCTCTCTGACAGTGCAAGTGAAGGAAGCCTATGTGACTCAGCCCAGAGCTCTTAAAAGAGTGGAAATTCCCAGTTTGGGGAATTACTTTGGTTGTGATACTTTGGTTTTGTCAACATTGGATTTCTAAGTCTATCTCCTAGATTCCTAAATGGAGAGAGAAATAACTGTGTAGGAAATAAACATAATGGAATATAGGACCCAGGTCCCTTCTGGTTGTCCACACTGAATGAGTTTGGCCAGCACAATTCAGGTTTTAAGCAGTGCTGCTTCTGCATGGTACATGGCAAACAGGGACACAGTTGGAAGTCTACAACAGCGACATGTTTACTTGTCTGTTATCTTTGACCACTATAATTCTTCATCTCACTTCAGTCTACTAAAATGATTGCCCATGCTGCAGAATACTACAAAGACACTTACTTTGCCGTCATATGTTGCTTTATTTTTAAGCATTTATTTTCCTTTGTTTAAGGAAAACAGGTAAAGAAGCTTAAATAACAGATTTCAGGAAATGAAATGATCACTGCATCTTCAGTTAAACTAGAATGCTCTTAAGAAAATAAGAGGGAGGCTTAAATTAGAGTCATGGGAACTAGTGAACAAAGCACCAGAAAGCATGAAACCCCAACACAGATGTAGCAAAGATTTTCCAGATGTGGAATTCTTTCTATGGATCAGTAGAGTTAGCTTAACTTACTTAAGCTATAATGATTATTCTGGGAAGAAGAAGAAAAAAAAAAGAGTATGGCTCATTTCTTATCTCTCAGTCTTTTAATATAACTAAATGCAATTTACTTTACTGAAGATTTTTATCTATATTTGCTTTATGAAAAGATGTCTGTTTCTTATTCCTTTTAGTTTGTCTAATGTGGCATACATTGCTTCCCTGGAAATGCCTTTAAAAAGCTCCGCAGAAGTTAATATACGAAGCAACTTCTTAGGCTGGAACCTTTCTTGGTTAGTTTTTCAATGGCCAATTCCTCATTAAAAACAACTGAAGCATATGTTTATATATATCTTTATAGGTTTTGGTATGGTCTTTGGTTTTTATGTCTGTGTTTTTGTATTTTTGTGAGATTTGCTGATACTTTTTTTCTTTGCTCTTTATTCAGCTGAAAAATTGCCTTGACTTACTGAATTCTGATCATCGATTGCCTTCTGCAAATTCTAAGATTTAAGTTAAGAGTCGTTTAGATGTGGTGTTGGGGGATATGATGTAGGGGAGAACTTTGCAGAGTGGGGTTGATGGTTGGACTCGATGATCCCAAGGGTCTTGTACAACCTGAATGATTCTATTCTCTGATTAAAAACTAATTCAGTATTTGGATAGTGACTTATCAACTGGAAATATTGCAACACTAATGTGACACCTTGGGCAAGTTTTAAATTGCTACATTGGGTGGTAGGACTGTCATTAATTTAATCGAGGAAAGGTTTATACTAATCAGTTTCTCTGTCGTTAGTTTGTCTAGACTTTTTCTGTGTAAACCCTTAGCATCCGCATGCACACGTCTCCTTCCGCTCCGAGTTTGCCACCTTTATTTGATGTCCTCTCATTCTTGTACAGGCACAGACAAGCAATTGCACGTAAACGTCAAATGGTTATCAACACAGAGTAATCAAACATGGACAGCTATTGTACTGGGAGACAAAAAAAAAAAAAAAAGAATAAGTAGATAAGGTGCTAAAACTTTTATTGTTGCAAGGAATGGCAGGTGCTAAATCCCTGACTGAAAAAGCCAGTACCACTTCCAAGCTAGCAGTGAATCCTACTCTAACTCATGTGCCAGAAACACTGTCTTCAACTTGGTATGGGTCATACCATAGCTAACTGAATGGTTGCTAAAAAGTATTTTTTCCTACAAATGCTGGTCTGGATCCATGCTTCAAAAAGACAGAGTCAGACTGAAGTTGTAAGTATGATCTGCACTAAGAGTACAAGTCTGAGATGTTCCTCTAAGAGAGTGAAAAAAATTTTAGGAAAACTAGAGATTGTTCTCATGAATGTCTTTCCACTTTGCAGTCATTTTTCCAGCCAAAAATGCCCTGATAATGTTGAAATGATATCTAATAAAAATGATTAACCTGATATACACTTGAAAGCTTTGCCAGAATGGGTGTATCAGTTATAAATGTGAAATAGAGCCCTGCCAAAGACACACTTGTGCTGACACAAAAGAACACTACTCCACTCCAAGAGTTCTCATGAGCTGCGCCACAAAAATAAGCCCTTGGCACTCTCCAAACATGCGGGAGTTTCATTCCTGCTTTGAGAGCCTCCCATGGTAACTACAAGAGCAATGTCTTTCTGGTGTAGCCATGGGCTTTGTTCTGTAAACAGGGCTCTGTGCAAGTCAGTTGATAAATTCTTGCCAAAAGTCTCAGTTGTTCCTTTTCTTCCTTGCAACATGGAGAAATACTGATTCCAGAGTGACACTGAAAATTAGACAACCTGCCTGGAGGAAGCAGTGATTTATTTTATTAATTTTCTTCCTTGACTTTTAACAGATATTTTGGCTGCTCTTCTCTAATTTCAAGCCTGTGCTTTCCTATATACTAAAATCCCTGGTTACTTTCTCTTTGCCTTTCAATTCTGCTTATAGGCAGCTACCAAGATGTGATGTACCTGACTAGCACTATGAAATTGGTTACCAAATATCTCCTCTTCTTTTAAGCTAAAGTACATCAGGTAAGATACAAATGAATCCACTGTAGATTAGGCTTTAAATTAATACCTACCAATTGAACTAAAGAGCCTATTCACTCAACTTCTGGAGAAATAATTTTAGACTTGGATTTAGCAAATTTCTACTTATAAGTTTAGTCCAAACTCACATGACTGGAATGATTACCTGCAGGAATAATTCCTTGCAGATAGAAGCATTTATAGGCATTTGACAGTTGCATCTATTAAACTTAGTTTTCAGTTCTTTATTTATTTTGATACTTATGAATTAGGCAACAATTTCATCCAGTTATCTTATTCTTTCCTAAACTGTCTTAAAGAGAAGATTCATTAGTAGCCAAAATTAATGGATTGAAGATGGTAACAAAGCAATTGCATGAGACAACTGACTTTGCATATAAAAATCATACACTGGTGCATTTTACAGATAAATACTATCTGCCATATGCTAGAGAATCAGCATTTGTTTTAATTCCATGTCTTGATACATGCAAAAGCAATCTAATCTTACAGGAGTATTTGGAGAGGAAATTTCAGACAATGGCTAAACTCGATGGTTGGATATCACATGGCATTTTAAAACCTTCAAGATAATGAAAAAACATCTTTTGTCAGATCTGGTTAGTATATTTGAGTTTAAAGACAGCAAAATATCTAGTCACTCAGGCCGAACATACTATAAGCAGACACAGCAATTTTCTCTAGCATCACTTGCTATACCAGGAGGCATTTGGAGAACAAGTCAACAACTCTAACAACAAAACATCCAGTCCAAACAACCTGTGAACTGCAGTTATATACAGCCCTATCACTGTCCTGCCAAGGATGGTTCCACATTAGGAAGACACTTTGCCTCCAGGTGTGCCTAACCCAAAGCATACTTTTGGGTATCTCTCACCTGAGTTTTCAGCATGTCCTTAGAGGAATGTAAATAAGCATGACTCCTCATCAAACATCAAAGAGCCCTTTCTTTTCCCTAAGGATTTGTGAAAAGGAGCTTCTTATTCTAATAAGTGCATGTAAGTACCTAAAATATATAAACAACAAATCCCTGTGCTGGCTTTGTGGAGTAAAGCCCATGTCCCAGGTGATCTGGGACTGAAACCGTTTCTTACCCTTCTGTTTTAATGGATGCAAAAAGAGAAAAGTTATCTTGCCACACTGCCTTAAGTGCTCTAAGCTCTTCATATTAAAGATGATTTAAAATCATTTAGCTCTTTGGTTCATCTTAAAAAATTCTGAAACAACTTAGCAGTCCAAGTCCTATTTTCAAATGTGAACACAGGAGCATAATATGATCTTACAGATGTTTTGAATGTTGTCTGGGAACCCAAAGAAATAAAGAGGAGCTTATTAAATTTTTCAGAAATGACTAGGTACCTCCATAACTCTGTGCCATGTACACATTTCACTGCTCAAAGTTAACCTTTGCTGGGCATTGCTGTGCAATTAGCAGGTACCACAACAGAGATGATGATTTTCCATATTCAGGTTCCTAAATAGCTGCGTAAATGTAGCCAACTTAATTTAAAACTTTGGCTCTGGGCACCTCAGCTTTTCAGAAGCTATTTCTGGACACTGAAAAAAAAAGTCCATCACCTGATTTCCAAATCAACAGTCACATCACTACTTTGGAAACCATAGCCTAATGATTACACGTCAGTATCAATTAGGACTGAGCAAACTAGTTTATATTTCATTTGAATCAACACAAATCTTTACTGTGAACTCAGCCTGAACACAATTAAGCTAGAAATAACTTGATTAACTGGTTATCAGCATTCTCTTGTTATTCTTGTTACAGCCAAAAAAGGAAAGGAGAACAACTTGTGCATGATCACTTCAATTTAAAAGCTATTTTTGGTCAAGGACTACCTATTTTAGCAGGTTTCTGATGTGTAGTACAATAAGAGATCACAATTTGGGCCAGGTAATGTAAATGCTAATGAACCATCTTACAACTAGCTTTATACTGAAAGGCAACTTGATTAAGATTAAATATATGATACAAACCAGAATATACTGAGTAGCGGTTTACAGTCTGTATGGTGGTGTTCTAAAATGTGAGCCTATTATAATTAGTTGAAATCTAATACTAAATTGAATTTGCTGAAACTAACAATTTCATAAGTCTTCTGCTGCATTTTCTGCTTTGGCAGCAAAGAGCTCAACCGTGAAAAGTTGTTTCCCACAATATTTTTGTTTGCAAGTTGGGATTTTACAGCCTGGAAGGGTGGATAAATAAATGATAAAAAAAACTGGCTGGAGAGCAGCTCTATGGAAAAGGCCCTGGGGTCCTGGCAGACAGCAAGCTGAGTGAGAGCCAGCAGTGTGCCCTGGCAGCAAAGGGATCTGGCAGCATCCTGGGATGTATCAATAAAAAACACGGCCTGTAGATGGAGGGGAGGGATTATCCCTCTCTATTCAGTGCTTGTTAGACCACATCTGCAATAGTGACTTCAGTTTCAGAATCCTCCCAGTACAAGAAAGACATCGATAGAAAAGAACAAGGCCAGGGGCAGGCCACCAGGTTGGTCAGGGTCTGGATCACTTGGTCTGTGAGCTGAGACTGCAGGACTCGTTCAGCCTGAAGATATGACAGCACCACACAGGACCTCATAGCAAGACAAGAAGATGGAGCTTGGATCTTCACATTGTGTATGTGAGGATGAAAAAGTCAACAGGCATAAAATGGAATCACAAAGGATCACCTACATGTAAGGAGAACTGTCTCCTCCATGGAGACAGTACAGCAGTGAAACAGATATCTTACACAGGTTCCACAGGCCAGACTGGATACAGTCCTGAGCAACCTTGTCTGACCTCAGGGCTGGTCCTGCTTGAGCAGGAGGTTGGAGACAGGACGCCCAAAGGACCCTTTCAAGACAGCTGTCCTGAGTTATCCTTTGTTTAAATATATTTCACCAATAGGTAATGAAGTTTTTGATGAGACACATTCTTACAATTGATCAATCTGTGATGAAACATATTATTAGTGTCTGAGTATGGTTAAAGGACTTCAGTGCTAATGTTTGGCTAAAATAACTTGCCTTAATAAATAAAATACATATTACCTTAAAATCACACTGGATTGGACAGAAAAGGGACAGCTGAAAGATTTAGCATGGTGGTCAGTAGCAGTAATCACTTAGCTGACACTACATACATCTTTATTCCTGTCAGGGAAATATCTTGATTTGAATAATATTTTAAAGATCAAAATAATTAATACTATATTAAAGAAATTAACAAAATTAAATGCCTTTGGAAGATAACAACATGATATTTTGACTCAAAAAGTTCTTCCAAAGGAGTATAAAAACAGATCCATACTGATGGCTCAGACTAACACAGAATAAGAAAACAGAAGCTGGCTAAATATTTAAGAATTCGATGCACGTGAGGTTCTGTTAGTTCTCAGATACTTCAGATTTACTTTATTATTATGCAATGCTTTCATAGAATTTGTTTTAGCCTTCCAGAAAGCACCTGTTTTCCTGTTCAGGCATGGGACCTGAAAGTTTGTGACCTCCTTTGAAGCTGTACAGCCTTCTTGGCTGGTGGCTCTTCCTCAGAGCATGTTCACACCACCTGGCCCTACTCTTCATCTTTTTAAGACTCAAGTACAGACAATCAAGAGGAGTTTCAGGGGCCATCTGTTTCCAGTGCATTTAGCATGTATTAAGTGGACATTCAGAGGTAAAATCTAGTCCCAGAATTGACTGTTCCCTCCAAAACCTGAAGAAAACGGCCATGGCACCTTAAGATTAATGAGGCTTTGGCTTTGTACAGTGCCATGTGTATTTTAAAGCTTACGTGTTTATATCCACATGCATGCAGTGTGTGTGGACATGGTGTGACTTTGTAAAAAAATGAAGTAATTTGTTAAGAACAACAACTACAGTAATGTATGGTTAATAAGCCATTAAAAAGCAACTACCAAAAAATCATGACATCAGCCTTTTACTGCATTTAGAAAAAAATAAAGAAAACCCAAAAACTAAGCATCATCAGGAATCTTCGTATGAAATAACAGTTTTTGGTATCTATTGACATCACAAGCCTTTTTTCTAGTAATGAAATAAACAGAATAAATATATACCTATTAGCATCTGTTAGTGATTGGCAGACATCCATGCATATTCTGGCAGAGTTTCCGTAACTGTTTCTTCAGTATGACCAATTGAAATGTGAGTGCTCACCTGACATTTTTATTTAGAAAGCAAACACTCAGCTAAAATAAATTTTTATAACTGTTGCAACGTCAATAGTAAAAGCAAGATTACCTAGCTAGGAACTACTGCTTCATGCTAAGGTCTCACAAAAACACTAATAAGATGGTTCTACTGAAACTAGATACAACACTTACAAAAAAGAACAATTAGTAATTCATTTGGGCCAGTTTATTCAAGAATATTGGCTAGAGATACTGTAAAGCAGCCAGAAAACCAGCAACTGTGCCAATTAACTTGCATTTCTCTCCAATTTATGTGGAAGCTGATACTCTGTAGCCAGACAGATTCAGTTTTTTAGTGTTTGGTCTACATTCGAAATAAGTTATGTGCAGTTGCACCTTTAATGGCTTTATGAAAACAGAGCATCCAGTGGGTACTGCTCATAGAAAAAATTAATGTCTAGATCTAGAACATGTTTGTAAAACTAGTGGAGGCTTTTTTTTTTTTTTTATTTTTTATTAGAGCAGCAGTTAAATTAAATGACATTAAAAGAGCTCTACCTAGCGTGCCAAGCAGTTTGCCTTTTATGTGCCTTGTTTAATGACAGTGAACCTGTCGCTGCTGGATTTTCCAGGTCCTCCCACTGTGAGTTCTCACAGACGGTCCTGACCTGCCTTGTCATCACTCCATCACCTCCTGTTCTGCAGCTCATCTCACCACGGGGCAGAGCACCAAGTGTCCTCCTCTGTCTGACACTGACAATTAGAATCTGTGTGAGGAAATACCCTGCCGTTAGGGTCCCTTTAATCGTCTCTGTATTTATCTTCCTTATGAATCAAAGGCATCGAGGGAAATTAACACTGGAGGAGCCTATACTTTATTAAGGCTTTTCTTTATAGGCTTTTCTTTACCAGAAATTTAGGAAAAAAAGTAAAACGAAAAAAAAATAAATTACTTGTTCACTGCTAGGCCCATATTGTGATACTAACACCAAGGGAGATTTCAAAGACTTTACACTGGCCGGAGATCCAAGGAAGCTGCTTTCTCTGGCTGCGCTTAATATTTTATCCTCTTCTGTACTTGCTAATCACCAAAATGGATGAGGAACAGACTGTCGAATCTGCTCTACTCCATGTCAAAGGCTGGCACTTGTATTTTTGCCAATGCAGATCTCTCTAACATAGTAGTTAAAGTACTGAGATTTACCCAAAGAGATTGTGCCCTTTTTAATAGTGTCTTCAAAGCAAGAGGAAATATTTTGGTAGCTTCATGAGCTTGTTCACTTGCTATTCTGCTAGGGAAATTTTACTGCTACAGATGAGTTTGGTCACTTGCTTTTTTATATAGTCACATGTTCTGTGTTTTTTAATTAATCCAAGTTTATACTTAATAAGTAAAATTTAGTATTCAATGACTTAAACTCCATTTGAATTTTAGAGTAGCAACTCTCCTAAATGTGTGTGTTGAAGCCAAATACCACAAGGCAGTTGTTTTAAGCACAGGAAAAAATTATTTATTATAATGCTGAACACTATGAACCAATGGTGTTAATATTTATTTGGGGCTAGACTAAACTTTCTGCCCTGTTTATGTCATAGCACATAGTTTCATCACCTCAAGAGAAATAAGCTGTGCTAGCCCCTGACCAGATGTGGATATTCACTCTACCTCTCCTGCTGGCTTTGTTGTAGCAATGTTTCTAAGCGACAAACAGAGTTCACCATTACCTACAAATATTTGAGGATAAATTGTGAAATCATGAAGTAGGTCCACAAAGAGACTTGTGCAATACTTCTAGTATTGACTTATAGTCATTTCACCTTTGTTTTGAAGGTGTAATGTTGATCTTGAGTTTGATCTCGTTTGCTCCAGAAACTGAAGTTAGCCCTGAATTAGGAGGCTCACCGTGGATTCGCCACACTAAATATTGGTATCTATCTTAGGAGACACCTGGACTCTACAATTGCTAGAGAGTTAATCAATACTATTCATGAAGTCTCATGTGTGATTCACATCACTAAACCAAATGCTGACATAGGTGGTCTATAGAACTGTTCATATGTGGATTTCTTTTAGACTATAAATGAAGCCAACACCACTCCAACACAGACACCTTCACCATGCACAACTGAGATGAACCCTCCATCCCCCAAATTTCTTCATAGTTCATAGACAGAATTTGAGAATAAGAATCACAGTAGTCATCAGGGTAAGTAAAGGCCTGGGAATACATATAGTACTCAAAAGGAAGATAGATGCAACTAAAAAACTAGTCTTTTGCTGACCTACATTCCTGATTTAGGTGCTGATAGTCCCAGTCTTGAGCCATCTCTTGGTTTAAGCCATCATTTTCCCTCACTGTTAAGATCAAGCAACACACACTCCTACCTTAAAAAAGCTCTTCTGAAAGATTTCTTTTTTTTCACCCTTGCCAGAAATGTCAACAATATTGAGAGGTCTTAAAAGTGCATTTCTCAGAAATAGCTGATGCCGCAGTACATCATTTGCCATACCCTAATTCCCACAACTCGAAGCAATAGTGTACAGTTAGGTATGACTGATGTTCTACTCAATACACTGATCATTTATATGTTTTTGCCAAAAGGACTCTTTGCAATTTCAGGTTTTACTGCATTTTCCACTGCAAAAAAAATGATTATGCAACTCTTGACTTCTTAATTGACAATAGTAGCAATGTTTTCAGATTCTTTTTGGCTTTGCACTAAATCTAAATATAGTTTGGGTTGATGGAATTTAATTTTTTTTTAAGGTACTCCATCTGAAAGTTTGTGTTTGATGTAGTCAAAATTTACTGTGTGTTGGAAAATATATAAAAGTGAGAAAATATTGAATTTCAAAGATTAACAACTGCTATAAACATAATCAGTAATGCGTGAACTTCTAAGCTGCTTAAGCAGCTTGGTCCACTTAAAGATCTAAATGTTTGGTTGCCTACAGGAAAAGCAATTGAAAGTATAAAAATATCTGAAGTCTACAGAATAGAAAGTAGTGTAAAAACAGGATTTTATTTACGTATATAGAATTTCTAAATTAAAAACATTGTAATAACAGCCTTTCTACCTCCTGGTATTTCTCATTCCAGTCCTGGACAAAACTAAGTTGTATGAAGTAGGAAAGAAGGAGATACAAGAAATCACTTCAAATTCTCAAGCTGAGAAAATATATTTGAATAGACAAAACTATTTTAAATTATTCCTCTCCTTTAATGAGCAAAAGAAAATAAATAATCCAAACCACCATAACACAAGAAAAATCACCAGCAAAAATGAGACATAAAATCAGAATGCCAGGTGGTATTTGGGTATTTTGTAGTATTTTTCAAGCTATATTAAAAGTACAGTAGAAACTGCCAATTAAAATAAATGTCAAAGAAGCCAACAGATTCTGGAGAGTTTTAATGCTGCTTTATCACAATACACCCGTTTGACAGCCTTTAGCAAACAATCACTAATAGATCTCACATACCAATACCAAAGTACATATAAAGCTCAGAGAATAACAGAAAAGAAGAGAAAAACAATCTTTCAACTTTGGCTAACCAAACTTAGCCAAAATAAAAACTATTATCTCCAGAAACACTCCAGGTAACTATCTATCTTTTAAGTACTAAGTACGGCAGGAAATTTCAATTAAGTTCGCACTAAATCATCACATTCCACTGACTTCAACAAACTCATTGGTATTCTTGTATGTTAATCAAGACATCAAATGGATTTTAACACCAAGCAACAAGTTAGTATCCAGAGGAAGACTGACATGTATCAGGCAGCTGTGATTCAACTTGTAATTTGTAGGCTAGTTTCAAACATCTCTATTAGTATCACAGAAATCTGGACTGCTTTTCAAAAAGAGAAAATATCCCGTTCAAGGAACAATGAATAACCTTTACACCAGCATTTGCCAGGTCTGTAACCCTACACACTCAAACCTCCACAGCTGAAGCTTGTCTTTTGTCACCTAGTTAAGTACCACTGTATCCCACAAAACAAATACAAGGAAATGAGAAAACAAGTAAATATTTACTCACCAGCCTTCTCTTTCTCTGAAATAACTGGCATAGCCTGAAAGAAAAAACATAAATGATACCCCTGTTAAAAAAAGAATATTACGGAAACATTATAAAATCTTAAGGTAGGTTATATAAGTGTCCTAATGGTCAGGAAAGAATTGAGTTAAACACTTGAGAGAAACATACAGTTCCCACTTCAGTGGCCTATAAACCACGATGAATCCAATTACTGTTAAAAAGAGATCTGAGGAGATGGAGTTAATAAGATAACCCAATGATTGCATTTTGAAATAATCATCCTAGAACGCATGCCTGCAAAATTCCACTGTGAAATTACCAAATAATTCTGAAGGAATAAAGACAAAAACTGTGCGGCGGAAAGTGAGACCAGAATGGCAAGTCTTCCTTCTGCAGAACTCAAGTAGAGTTCTGCCACTGACTCCATATAGCTGTGGCTTGGGCTCAAATGTATGTTGTCCTATGACATATTAATTTCTTAATTTTTACAGATTTTTTTCAGAGACAAGTAAACGAAGTGTTTTCACAGTGTAATTCTTGGATTTGAATAACAGTGGGTTTTTTTTTTTAATGGATATAAAAATATTTCATATTATACTTTTCTTTGAGACTAACGCGGAACAACTTTATGAGTGCATTTTTCCTAAAATAAGTAGGTTATAGGTAGAATGAAGAGAATATGGAATTTATATGGCACATATATAAACAGTATTAAAGGATGTGCAGAAAGGTAAGAAAGCCTGGAGGATAAATCAGATTGGGTATGCAATGTATAAGAACTGCTGCGTAAGTTAAGGTATCAGTATTGCATCCCTTTCACTTCCATCAGTCTGCCCTGTGTTCAGTAGATATTCCTGCTGCAGATTTCAGAGAAAAAAATAAAAAGGTGGGGGGAGTGATGGACAGAAATCACAGGACTCTTTCAAACTTCACACAGAGTTTCTGAAGTAGGGCTTGAAAAATTCGTTGCAGGATCTGATCTGTCATGCTGTATAAAATAGTACTTTAGAGCATTTCCTGGATGATATTTTGTACAAAATTTCAAATAACACATATTGTTATTTGAAATACCTTATGAATTGGTAATAGTCATAAGAATCCTTTTGTAATTCTTTGTGTTTCACATGTACTCTGACTAGTTAAATATCTATTGCTCAAGTATGACATTAAAAAATGTTGTACCATCAGGCTAATATTATTCAAAACAGCATTTAAAAGCATTTCCCTTACTTTGTACAAACATATTGTTTGTTTGGAAGGAACATCATTTTGCCTGACGAAAGTTAACATGCAAAGTAAGAAAAGAAAATATCACAGAATGACTCAGGGTATCAGTTGCAAAGAAAGAAAAAGCGTATTGTGTACAGATTTTTAAAAAATAATTTTGAGCACAGAAGTTTGAAAAACAGTATATAATATTATTCTTTTTCCCATACCAAAGTGATTACACAGGCTAAGAAAAATAAGAAAAGAAAAAAACCCTCAGATTCACTATTATCATTTATCCAAGATTTCTCAAAAGAGAAAACTTTGTAAAGAGGAGAAAGTGAGAAAAAAACCCAAACAAATAGAAAAATACAACCAAACAGAAGAAGAAAAAAGAGTGAGAGAACATTAGTGTAAATCAAATGGAGCAGTTGGACAAAAGAGGGAAAGAGGGAGATAGCTTATTATCACATTTAATGTTAGGCTTTCCTAGCTCTAAATAAGCCCAAAGAAGGCATGATGGCTTCCTTTAAGAAAAGCTGAGACTACAATATTGAGCTGACTGGAGATGTGGCAACAAACTCATCATCATCATCATAAGCTGTGTCATGGAAAAGCGACAACAATGTGGTGGGGACAGCCTTTGTAAGGTCTCAAATGCAAGGCCATGATGAAGAGTGACCAGCCATGATTCAGTGGGCTGGGGGGAAGCAGTTACAGGACTCAATGGGGACATGATAGAGTGAAAAGTATTGAAGATAATTTCTCTGGTGGCTCTCTTATGGCAGGCTTAACTGGATTTTGTTCATATTCTCTATAACTGCTGTGTGAGTCACTGATAGTGCCTTTGGCCTGAATGAATGCTTCTGAATCAGCTCCCTTCATTATTCGTAGCAGCAGGCAGATCCTTTTTGTGTTTTCATATAACATTTTAAATGATTATTAATCATATCATTCATCACTTCAAGCTTTTTTCCTGGAAATATACAATATTTCTAACTCATGATCACTAAAACAAGTTGATTTAGAACCAAATCTAATTTTTAGTAAAGCTGTCAGATGCTAGCTCTAAAAGGTCGGAGTTGTTTAGCGGGTTTAGCCCAAGTAAAAAGCCATAACTGGAAATACAAAAAACTATAACACCTCGGGGCAGATGTGCAAGCCACAAAATTAATACTTCCGTTAACTAGGATAAAGAAACACTATAAATTCCAGACAACACATGAGGTTTGGAAGTAAAGTTACTTCCTATTTTCCTGCAGTAATCTTGCAGCCATTCATTAAGACTGATGCTAGAGAGACCAATGTAGGTTACATAATCTACCAAAAAGTAGGATTTCTAAACTCAAGTCAGGTGCATAGAAAAAAAATAGCTACTAAAGTATTCAGGTAAAGAAATACATTCAAAATGATAGCTCAACAAATTATACAAGTTTTCCTAGAATATATAGGAGAAGGACTTCATATAGTGGTGACTGCCTGTCACCATGATTTTTCACTTCTCCAGGTTCCCCATAGTATATTATGTAAATACAGATATTTATTTCTATCGCTTCTCTTTTCTTCCTGATATCAGACTTAGCCCACTTCTTCAGAAAAACATGGTTCCATTTCCTTCATGTACTTTTAAAATTAAAAGAACTATTTTTTTTCTGATTTGGTCTTACTGATTAACCACACACACAAAAAATTATGATATTTTCCAGGAACCAAATATTTTCTCAAGTTCATGTGAATCCAAGTGGAAAAAAAAGAAAAGAAAAAGAAAAAAGAAATTATCTCTCAAAAAGCCCTTACAGTAGCATCCAACTAAGGAAAGTTAAATCTTTAAAACAGAATACTAAGTATATTTTGATTGATAAAGAATACCAATATCTTTCTCATGAATATTTGACTCGGGACATGATACTGTTGCATATTTACAAATTCTGAATCCATTACAACAGTTATGAAAAGATAGTGCACATAAACAAGCAGGTTTTACTCATTACTTCTTTGTAATTTAAATGAAGAGAACTCATATATAAAATATATTTTTAGTCAAAGGTTTAGATTTGCTTAGTTTACAGAAAAATTGTAGATCTCCCTATCTCATGAAAATATATAGTAAATGTGAAGTCCCTGATTAGAAAAGCCTAACTAAACCAAAAAATACCCCCCAAAACTACCCTCTTGATGCACAAAGTGCTAAGACATCTTGGATGATACATCTGCTTTCCAAATAGAGTTTAGTTCTGTTGAATGAAGATGCAAAACGAGCTAAGAAATTATTTCAGGACGCTCTATCACTGATTAAAAGCTGAGAAAAAGAAATATCCTAAATGTAGTTAGCATTTCTTGAAAATTTAAGGTAAAGTAAACCATGAGCAAATCTTCAACACAATCTCAGATAGTCCTATTATTGGTTTCACTTTTTGTTAATACAGCTACACATACTGCTTACATGCTGCCCAGTGGGAAAACATGATTGTTACTTAGGAGAAATGCTCTCATCTCTACTACAGTTTTGAATTCACTGGAGACCTCCTTCCAACGAGTTCCATATGTTCCAAATGAATTGCATTCCCAGGAAGTGATTTAACATTTCTGGCCATGGAGCAATTAAACTGGATTTTTCTACTTGGCCAGATGGGTTCACTGTAACTTCACATTATTTCTCCCTTTGCTCGTAGAACTAAGCAACTGGACTAACAATTTCCACTTAATTGGGTCACATTTGTTCTAAAATGAAAAAAAAAAAAAAAAGAAAAAAAGAAAGAAGCAGGCACACACCCTTTTTGCACCCCCTTCACAGACTTCAACAAACACCTCTCTTCAAATTTGGGCTCATCTCTATATTTTTTGGACTATGTCACAGAAAAAAAAACAACAAAGGAAATTCCTCTAGACAGGTAACCCAGCATGACCCGCCTATGAGATCACTGCTGAAATATACTCACGATTGTATTTTAAATTAGAGGATCTGATTTTTACCCTATAGAAATCTTACTTGAAACTTCATATTGAAATTTTTTGTCTGTATCCTTGCTGTATTGCAACTGATTCCCTGTAAAAGTATTACATACGCAAATACGACTGTAAAGTGCACATAAAATACAATATCGGACATTTTTCTTTAAAGTTGCAGTTGACTGCTCAGATAAAAATGATTAACAGTAACACTGGATTAAATGATCACTTCATTTGAATTTCATTAGAAGTTGGGTGGAAAAGCTGTCTTCTGGCAAGAAAGAAAATGGTAGAAAATTCTGGTTATCAAAATCAAAAGTTAAAATAAGTTTTCTACACAAATGAAAAGTTTTGTTTGACCAGAGTGAAAATGTCTATTTTTTCCTGCACTTTTAAGAATATTTTAATGGGAACGGGAAGCAAATATGTTTAAAAAGTCCATAACTTCAATCAGCAACCAATCATTTTGGGTATGTGCAGTTCTTCACTATGAAAAGAGGAAAGAAAGAATCCCTTCCCATTCCCCAAATTAACTTCCTTCCTTTAGGGAGTCAGAATTTTCATATTTCATTGTCTGAGCTGGGCTAAATAATTAGGTAGCTTTCCCAATTAAAAGTGGTAGAATCAGTAGCTGTGTGTGGTGTCTTGGTGCTGAAAGAGGGAGGCACTACCTGCAAAGAAGCAGGAGCTTGGGAGCAGCTCTGAGAGAATGCTGAGGTGCAGGACTGCCATCACCAAATAGCTCAGGCACAACCGATCTGACCCAAACATGGCTTGAGTCTCTCTTAACCCTAGTGCAAAGCTATGTATTTTTAATACAGATTCCAAACCTGCAGACCAAGCCAATATAATAAAATTAAACTAGCTATCTTTTTGTTTCCTCACACTCATGAAACATGAACAGCTCAGAATCACAGAATGGTCAGGATTGGACGGGAGCTTTGGAGATCATCTCATCCAACCCCCCTGCCAAAGCAGGGTCACCCAGAGCAGTCTGGACAGGAACATATCCAGGTGAGTTTTGTCTAACTCCAGGGAAGAAGACTCTACAACCTCTTTGGGCCGCCTGTTTCAGTGTTCCATTGCCTTCAAAGTAGAGTTTTTCCTCACATTGAAGTGGAAATTCCTGTGTTCTAGCTTGTGACCATTGTCCCTTGTCTTGTCACTGGGTACCACTGAAAAGAGTCTGGCCCCATCCTCTTGACACTCAGCCTTTAGATATCAATAAGGTCCCCTCTCAGTTGTCTTCTCTTCTCCAGGCTAAAAAGACCCAGGTCTCAGCCTTTCCTCATACACAACAAGCCCTGCAAAGGGCTGCAATAGATGGCGAAGGTTTGTATAAACCAGCAAAGTTACTATAGAGGAGCATCTAACATGAACTTTCTGAAATACAGATATAGTGACATCTATTTAGTTTTTTTGTAGTATGTGATAAACCAATTGGAGTGAGTCTATATTTCAACTTGCAAATGAGATATAGCATCTTTATATTACAGGCATCAAATTGACACTTTTTTCCCCAGAATAATACTGCTTGTTTTTCTCTTTTGTTTAGACTGTTTAGAAGACGAAGTGCACCTGTCATTGCCTGAATCACATTTTCAATGCTGCAATCCAACCCTGATGGATATTCTATAAAGCTGTTAGCCATCCAGGCTCTTGTAAGTTATGTATTTGAATAGGCATGCTGGGAAATTCCCATGCTCATGATCTAGTATATCTTGATTTGCAAGCATTTCTACAATTTTATCTGTGGAGAAAACATCTCTTACTGTCCAGGGTGAAAGAAGAACTCCAGGACAAACATTAGCATTCTGGGATTTGACTAGAGAGGGAAAATCTGGCCTTCTTAATAACTGTGAACAGGTAACTCACAATTGCTGAGCACAAGCTGTTACAAACACCCTATATTATTTTTGGAAGTGGTTTTATGGTCATCACTTTTTATTCCTGCATTAAAAAATACAAAAAATTTCTCAATTTAGTGGATACTTCTTTTATGCAAAACAACATTAGTAAGAATCTTGTTTTTCACCAAAATCATTTGCTTCAAGACCAAATCCCTGTTACCATTCTTAACAACTGGAAGCTTTATATCGCATTAAGAACAGAAAAGAGACCAACCTCCAAAGCTTGCAAACATAAAAATGAATGTTAAATTTAGTTTTTAAATACGATCATTCATTTTTAAGGCCAGAAACACACTATGTAGATAGAAATACATGCCTGTCATCTTCTTTCTACTTCTATTATACTCAAACAATCAAAACACACAAAAATCTAAAATCCTCTAGAAAAGAGTGATTTACTGAGCTTCTGACAAGGGAAGGAGATAATATCAACACAATATACAATTAGCAAGGAAAGACTAATGAACTGAATGACAGAGAACTCCCTATTTTACTAAACAAGAGCTATCTTGTGCCTGAAAAATGAGGTCAACAATGCTCAGACAGAAAACAAATTTTAAGCATCATGTAGTTTCTCATCAAATGGTGTGTGTTCATCTGAAACCTTTAAACAGAAATTTTATTTTATTTAGAAGTTACGCTCCAGTTTCCTTAATTTGGATAAGTAGTAGTTAAAATTAACTGGCATGTTTTACCGAAAAAAAATATTAAAAATCCACTATCATTCAGATGGTTTGAAATTAGGGAAACATTGCTATCTAGAACCAAAAAATGTCCTCAGTTGTATCCCCATTACAACACAATATTGAATAAATACCTCTATAAGAAAATTTTGATGTTTTGAAATCAAGGCCTCTCATATTAATGAATCAGATGAAGAGAACAAGCATGTAGAAAACTCTTTTGGAAATGCTAATTAAAGTAGCATAGTCTTTTAATATTTGCACTGAACTAAAATCATAACAATAATGTAGAAAACCCAAGAATCACTAGCTTATAACTCTGAATTATTTTCAAAACATTATTATTAAACTTGTAAATTTTTAAAGTAAATTTTTAAAAAGCAAGGATTTTTACAATTTTGATTTATTTTTTTTTTTTTTTTCCCACTGGACAAGGAAAGAAGAAAAGCAAAACCAACTTTTATAACAGACCAGGGGAATTTAGCCAGGTCTTTCTTCTTTGAGGTCTTTCATTAAACAAAAGATTGCGATTACTACAAGTAGAGCAGAAGGCAATTAAAATCCAATAAAGCTGCACCAATTAACTCAATTTTAAAAAGGAATTAATGTCATATGCAGAGGTCTCTGACTAAATTTATGAGAACGCTATGGATTTAGTTCTAGTGGAAGTACAAAGCTGTGTGCTTGCCTGAATATGTTCTCCTCCAGCCAGTTGTATGCCTTTCCTCAACTACTTTGTTTTCTGTCTAGATATTTCTGTTTGCTCAAGATTCTTTATGCCACTGAGGTCATGCACAGAGACCCCTTTTACTAAGTGCTGGATGGTTGGCAATTCTCCTTCCATGAGGCACTTGCCAAGAGCCTGCACTTGGGGTGGTCTGGTAACTTCATGCGTCTTCATCATTCAGCTGGCAGAGTGTGACTCTCACTGGAGTGGAAGTACAAAACAAAGATGCTGGATAACTGTCCCGTGCTCTATTTGGTATTATTACAGACTTCCCATAGATCAGGGTAAGCTCTCAGTGCTCTGAAATCTGTCAGGACCACATAGAGTTGGTTTATATGACAGATCAGTCAACAGCCTGTCCATGGCTTGTCCAGATCATTAAGTAGAATTTGGCCATAATATAGAATTAATTCCTTTCTCTTTAGGGTTGCTAAAGTCTTCAGAGCAGTTAGCTGCAAGTTCCTAAGTATCCTGAGAGCTACCATCACATATTTCCTGAAACATACCTACGATTCTTTTGAAATTAGCAGCTTATTTGCGTATCAGGGCTTAACTGATAAAAAAATAAAGAAACATGTAAAATAAATTTGGGTTTGATACTTTCCAGGAGTTCTCCAGGTAAGGAACTGTGTTTCCACTTGAACTGCTCTTTAATTGTTGTAGTGGATATAGAGTACTTGAATGAGAGGTCAGTTAAATTGTAGTTTAACGTTAAGGAACATTTGTATAGCTTTTGGAAATAACAAAATGTGTGCTTCCTCCAGTTTCACCAAACATATGTATCTCTTCCCTAAAGAGAACATAGCTTTAGCCATAACACCAAAGCTAAGATGTGACACCCTACCTCTAGAACTGGAGCAGCCCCAAGAGTGCTCATGCTTTTCATCAATCACCAGAGGTTCTATTAGGGTTCATTTACACAGAGAGAGCTTTTTCCCAAGCTCAGAAGTAATTTGTTTAGCTAATGTTTATCTTATAAAACCTTTTACAATAACAAACACATCAATAAACTCTGAAACATTGGCAAAGCTGAACTACTTGGGAACCAGAGGGCACCCAGCTCTATAAGGCAGCAGTGAAAGATAATTAAAGTCTCACGTTTCCCATTTGTTTCAACATCATGTAGTGTCTACAAATGTGATTTTGCCTCAAAGTCATTAAATGTGGAGAATGCATCTACATGGCTGACACAAATCCCAGGTGATTTCTGTTTTTTCTCATCTCTTTTTACATAAAACTTAGAAGCTTATAAGAAGTCCATGTAAATTCATGCAAATTAAAAATTATTTCAATCTTGTGATGATAGGAAATGAAATTTGTTACATGATGACTCTAAGTTACCAGATACCTTTGGGCACGCATATGCAGAGTGAAAGGGAAAATTAAAAACCACGGAATCATACTACTCCTGTGTTTCTCTAACCTCCTCAAAGCAAACAAAGGAGTTTTTTGCCCTTCAACCTGAGAAAATCAAGTCATTCTAACTAATTATGAAGGCTGCAGGCAAAATCAGGAAGCTTCCCTCATTGCTGCGAGTTCTAGTCCATCATAATGCATGTTCATGGGCAAACTGAAAAAGGGTTGGCAATACAAATCATCAAATATGTAAATGAGCAACCTGATTCTAATGATCTTTCTGGCAAGTCAGCCCAAATCCAGTGGCTGATAGCTATCTATGTTTTTGAATTCCAGCAACGTTGCTCTATTGAATTTGGATCTCACAGAGGTTAGCAGCAATAAAATCATATTGGAGCTTCTTGAATATTATATATAAATAGGCTTGCTATTTATGCTGGTTAAAGAAAACCTCACTGTGGTCAGTTTTATGTTCTGAAAATCAGGTGTAGAGCATTGCAGCAACTTATTGACATCTACTGGGAAGGCAGCAATTATTGACAGCTACTCACACTCTCATCCTGTCTGGCTTTGCTCTCTTGAATCTCTGCAGGTAACCCCTGCTGGTTACTCTTCCCGTTATCAGCAGCAGGTTGCTGCAACTGTTTAGAGTTCTTTCTCTCTCAAAATAAAGTAAAATAAAAAAAAGCAAACCCCATGAAACTAATTTTTAAATCATAGTATGTATGTTTTGGCACAAATCTTTATGCTCAGTCTCATGTGAATTCAGTAACTACTATATTACATTTGCTGCGCCAGGTGGGAAAAGGATCAAAAGCAGATCCCCAGGTGGCTCTTATCTTAAGCTTTATCCAGGCATAGGAGGATAAATTGCTACAAAAGCTATGTTTCTTCTATGATCATGAAAATCTCAGTTTCTGCAGAATATCTTAGAACAACATAGAAGCTGAAGAGTCACATAAGAGCAATGCTAATTTGAGGTGATAGAGAGAGGAGAGAGGTGGCATGCCAAGTTGAATCACTGATAGGTTTGGGAGAGTCCATGTGGTGTTTTATTGTTGAAAAAGGACATCTAATTTGGGAGGTAGCAGGATTGATCACAGGACAGTAAGTGCTAAATTTCAGTAAGTTATCAACAATTCAGCTAGGTGTGATAATTATCATGTTTCTCCTTGGTTTACTAAAACAGAAAGCAAAATCAATTAACATAAACCACCCCATTTCCTTCCAGAAGAAAGCAAATGGCAAGGGATAGAAGCACACATTGAGGCAGTAGCTTTGTCTTGGGTAGGAGGAGGAAGTAGAAAGGAGGGAAATAAATGCTAACATATACCATCTGGATCTGGTTTGCTTATTTGACTGTATTCTGGGAACCTCAAGTTTGTTTATGCTCCAACATACACAGGTAGGGATTGTGACCTTAAAAAACACCAAACATCAGTACTGTGACCTCCTGGTCATCCAAGAAAGAGAGAGACTAAGTTCTTTTGAATGCTCTCTACATATGTAGCATGCTAACCTTTAAGAACTTGTCAAGGTTATGGGTGACATACAGGGTCAGTAAAACAAAAAGACGTCTTTCGGGTGAAAAAGTAAGAAAACTTGCTTTTCATTTCATTGAAGAATAATATTTCTTTTAAGACAATTGTTTTTATTTTTAAAGTAAGAAAGATGAAGATATTTTGTCATATGAAAAGATTTACTTATATGAAAACAACTCTTTTTTTCCCCCCAAAGACAGAAAAAAGAAGTAAAAAAACATAACAAGAAAAAACAAGAAGTTTCTTTGTCACTGGCAAAAGAAACAGGCGCTTTATCTCCTAAAAGGTCCCAAGGAAATGATGCAAAGTAGGTTTATAAATCCAAATATAACAGTGAAAGTTCTAAGAAATACCCCAAGCCCTTGAAAAACCTCTTTGGGAAACAAGACATTCATCTGCACAGCTGTTTTACGCTAAAATACTTGTAACCAAGGCCCCTCTTCTTTTTTTTTTTTTTCTAATTTGAGAAAAAAACCAACAACCCAGCTATAACCATTACTACTTCAATATCTAAATTCTGGTCAAAATGAGTATCAAACTTTCTTTGTTCATATAACAAAAAACCTGGTTTCTTCAGTCAATAAACCAGAAAAAGACATATTTTATCTGCCACAGAGTTCCCTCAGCTTACCACTAAGAGCACCACTCCAGGTCTGTGATACAACCAATTCCTGTTACATTTCTTTAGGGTCTTGCTTCACCCAGTAGATGCCTGTGCTGATATTTCATGGTACATACCTACACAGACAGACACTGGCGGAGACAATACACACACTATACATCTTCCCTCTCTTGTGTAGCAATCCCATTTTATTCCCAGGTACTATTTACCAAGCAATGATTTTTGATGCCATAAAAATCCAGAATCCAATAGAAGTAAACACACAGCTAGAAAACATCACTCGCACTGCCACCCTGTTTTAAAAGCCTGGGAGGAAGGAGGGGTAGTTTGCAGTTAGCTGCAGGTGACTCTCTTTTCTATTCACCACCTGAAGGCTCAGCCATAAACACTGCAGTTTAAAGTTAAGATGAGTTTGCTGCATGGTTAAGATGACAAGCTGGTTATTGCTTTTCTTAAAGCAAGATCACTGGGGATAGCGGTGGTGTGGCAGTAGAACAAGAATACAGGTTGGACAATTTTGTGCCTGTTACAAATACTACATTTTTCTCATCTTTAAAATATAAACAATAACACTTTACCATTAAATGGGATGTCTGGAGGCTTTCAAGTGCCTAGAAAAAGATTCTGCAAAGTACTCTGATTGTTCTGTGATAGACTTTTCTAGGCATTATGTCTAACAGTGTAGCGTACAGCAGGATTAACACATAACAAATAATTAATCTTAACTTTTGAACATATGCATACTTTTGTCTTACAATTGCTGAGTTATTTTTTTTTACTGTAAATCATCTAGCATGCTATATATTTCTGTAGCTTGCACTCTGATATCAAAATATTTTCCAGTAAGAAGTTCCATATGTTAGTCCATTTGTTACTAAGATTTTGATTGTTAGAATCAGTTGGTGTTTCGGTAGACACAACTGCTTATATCATAAAAATGGCACTGCATTTTTTATTTTTATTAACAGGTATAATAATTTTCTGTGCAAACAGTGGCTAGCCTTAGCTGGTCAAGAATGTGCTCTGTCTGAAAACCTTTGTTTTATAAAATGCTCAGAAGTTGAAGATATTCAATACTGCTATTTGTTTATCTAACATAAGCTCCATTATTATTTTCTGTAGATGATATATTTCTTTTTGATGGAAAAAAAGAAATTTACTGATACAGAGCACAATCCTGCTAATGACAGTAGGAACTTTGCCAGTTATTCCAGGAAGTGAAGGCTCAAGTGTATGCTGCTTCACTCATAATCTCCCTGTCTGTGCTGTGTCCCTTCCCTCGTTAAAGATACCATTCTCTGTGTGCCTATAGAGATATGCATAAAAGATTATAAAATCTACTATTAAAAGCCAGGTTTTATATCTAACCTTTTACTAATTGCTACATTTCCTATGAAGCCAGACTTTTTAAGATCATTCCTTTTCTAGAAGTTCTAAAATGGGTCTTCTTTCAGGATCACTTTATTTATTTATTTTGTTCAGTATTTTATTTTTGGTTTCTGCAGGCAAAGAAGTATCTCATTGACGTCTGTGTTCCCACGCTATTCCCATGAAAATCTCACTCAGGCTTGCAGACAGATGCACTGCAGATCCTGAGAGTAGTAAGTGGGTCCAATTCTGTGAAGTGATGGACGTTTTCTGTATTTCCCCAGGATCATGCCCTAAGAGTACAATTTCTTTCTGAATTGTTCCAACTTTCCCAAACTTTGTGTGGCATATTAAAAAAAAAAAAAAAGCAGTTCACAGTTTCTAAGCTTTCAAAACTTTCCAGAGGGAAACAGGACACAAGAGTCCAAGTACACTCTTGGCTTCTATACCAATACCAGTCCCCCGAGGAGAGTTTGAATTATTCCATATTTTTGTTAAGAAGGACTATTACAAATATGAAACATTTTCTGCAAAAAAACTTTTGACTGAATCTTATTTTCATACTCAACCCTCCAAGAAGCAATATTTCACAAGCGTTTAAAAATATTCCTGACCATGAATGATAGTGCAAAGTACTCTAGAAAGTCACAAATCCTGTTTCACTACATAGGAAGAGTGTTTTTTTCAAAGTAGATCGTCTGTAGACTGGCAGAGTAAATTTCTGACAATATAGCTATATTTCATATGAAAAAGATTTTGTGGAAAAAGTTATTTAAGCAGAATAAATATAAAAGTTTGAATCCACCCACATCAATCCCTAGTTTTGTGTGTACATTTGAATCACAGTGTTGCCACAGGAAGGGTAGATGGCTTTTTATAAAAAAAAAACATATTTCTTTCTTGTGTCTTGGCAGCAAATAAGGAGCAATATGGTTTAGTGAAAATAAAACACCCAACCAACAAACAAAACACCACCACTGTACCAACGCCTCTACCAGTGCCTGTTTTTCATTGGAAAGAATAGAAGAATGCAGTACCCTTGGCCACCCATGTACATTGAACTCGATGAGAAAGGAACAGTCTGTGTATGAAGCAAGTTGCAAAGATTTGTTATGTCTCTCAAGACAGAAGTATAGAACGAAATTTCTATTTTACATTTGCCTGTGTTTTGATTTAAGAACAAAAGTAGTGGTATCAGTGGAGGGTACTTGTCATCTTGCAGCTGCTGAAAATAAAAAAACTGTGGTCATTAGTACCAAAGAGAGTGAGGGAAAGAAATAAGGCAACCCACAGATAAATTACATCGATTCTTTCCAGTCTGCTATCTTTATGCTAATTTCTCAATTTTTTTTTTTTTTTTAACTTCTAGTCTAGTAAAAACCTAGACTGTTCTATTCACTTTTCATAGGTAAATCCTACTCCCTGGCCTTAGCATGACTTAGAAACAGTGGAATAGCCAGAGGTGAGGACCCAGTGGGCTAGGGACTATTTAGAGAAGCTGCATGTATTCCAACCTGTGAAGCTTAATAAAGTCTACCCAAGCATGCTGAAAGAGATGGCTGATGTGATTGCAGGGCCAACTAACATCTGTGTAAAGTCATGACAACTGCGGGATGTTCCTGATGGCTGGAGAAAGACTTACACCCATCTTCATAAAAGGCAAAGAGGCAACATTCTCAGTTTGCCTAGGTAAAGACCATGGACTACTCCTTGGAATCCATTTCCAAAACCATGAGTGACAGGAAGGCAATCAGGAACAATCAGCATCAATATAGTATGAGCAAACATCCTTGACCAAACCAGATTTGACTTCCAAGATAACTTTGTGGAAAAAAAGAGTGAGATGGGTTGACGCTGGCCTGACATAATTCAAAACTCTCAAACCATTAAAACTGACATCTTCAGCTAGGGCATCTAGTTCAAAACTAGTTAATGTCTAGGATTTTTTAGAATGGGAACAGAACACATTTGTTCTGAGTTCCTAGTGGCATCTGAATGCAACTTTAAGATGTAGGACAAAATAATGTCAAAGGCTGTTGAATATAGAAGAGCAGCTTCACACTCAGTCTGAGGAAAATGTGAAATTCTGCAAAAACTAGACTCAGTGAGGTTTTAGGGAGTCTTCAGGGTAGCAAAAGATTGGGATGCTGACATACAGGGAACTTGTGGAAGCTGAAATAGCTCCTGTTATATGTAATGAGCTTGGTTTATAGAACTGCAAAGTGTAAAAACTTGTGAAGGCACCAAAGAAAGGGATAAATTCAAACTTGAAATCCAAGAAGGAAAAAAATGTTGGCTTAAACTATACCCTTACAGATGCTGCAGATATATGACAGATTATCTTGAAGTACTTTTCCCGGACATCAAGAAAACAAATAATGGCAGCAGAAAGTGATAGTGTTGCCATAAGTAACAATAAGAAATTTTTATGGATTTCCAAGCAGTCTCAGAAAAATCAATCTATGTTTGTGAGAATGGGAGAGCATTTACAAGTGCATGTACCTGCAAAGTTACACTTGAACAAGACTAAATAATCCAAACTTTCAATTTAATGAACATCACACAAAATACCATGCATTTTGGCACTTGTTCTCCTGCTTGCTATATGCCTTACAAAACCTGAATATTCTTAATTGGCTGACAGTAACCCCTTGCAGTCCTGAAATACTGGCACCGGCAGCATCCATTTATCTAAGTATAAAGAAAGCCAAAACTTGTTTTTGAATGCAAAGGAACAAGCCTGGCACACGAACAAATACACTGCAGCAAGTTTCCTAATTTTTTTTTTCTTCTATGA
This sequence comes from Thinocorus orbignyianus, assembly GCA_013400375.1. NCBI lineage: Eukaryota > Metazoa > Chordata > Aves > Ciconiiformes > Thinocoridae > Thinocorus > Thinocorus orbignyianus. The sequence goes on from VXBW01004871.1 coordinate 511,684, forward strand.
TGAAAATTCCACAAATATAAGTTATTAGGAAGGTGAGGCTAAAGAAGCAAGAGATTGCTTTAGTACTTCATGACTATAAAGTGCACTTGCAGATAGCCTCTATCTTCAAGAACTCTGTTCTCTCGCATGAAGCTATATAAAAGATGCTGCAGCTACAGGTTTCTAGCTGCCACCGAAAATCAGTGTTCTGATAGCAGTTAAATTATATTTATATCATTGCTAATTACAAAGTATTGAAAATTATTACCCACTCCTATTCCTATTTCTTTTGCAAGTTGTTTAACACACTTAAGTATTCTAAGAGTTAAAGAATGACAATAATGGACTTATCTTTTCTCCTAAGTTTTCTTTTTTTGGTCTTGTCCTATTTTTTATTATTATTTTTTATAAGACAGCTCAAAATTTCCATCTGACTATTTTCAGTTTTTATGAGTCTGGATCCAATATCACAGAAATTGTATGAAGCAAAACAGAACAGAGCAGCCAGACTGATCTCTGTCTTATAGGCAATTATCTATCATTCAGTTTAAATAAATAATCTTTGGGAGACTAAAATGTTCAGGAGAGATTCAGGTTGTAGGTCACAAGTATTTGGTGGTAAATTAATTTTGTAAATTAACTTATACAACTGAGGTAGGAAAAAAGGCATATTTTGTTTAGAGCATTATGATGAAGGGGAAAAAATATCAACATTTCTGTTGTTGTGCCTTGAAATTATGCCCTTGAATATTTGTTTAATACAGGGATTATATGCTACACGGGAGAGGAGAAAGTCTCCATAACATCACTGGTCCCCTCTGCTCTGTATCTTATCTCTATTTGTCATGAATACTTCAGAGAAAAAATATACACCTGACCAACCTGGGATAATTGCCCTGTTCTGATGCCTATAGATGGTGAAATCAAGTGTGAGGATTTATTTTAGTTCTTATTTTGCTGAAAACATAAAGCAAGAAAGTCGCAGGCACACTGATTCAAGAGAGATCTTAATTTTTCCATAATCTAGGAAAGATCTAGGATTGTGCACAAGAGAGACAACCTTGTCACACCTTTCCAAAGAGAAGCAGAAAGGATCCAACCTTGTTACATTAAGCTGATTTGTTCTAAAGACTTAAAATCATTCCAATCTGTGCCCTTTTCTAATAAGCTGTATCAACAGTTAACTATCCTTTTGCTATGAAAGTGAATGTTATTACAAGGTTGAACTTCAGCTGTATTCTGTAGCAAATGAATCTTCTTACGCCTTTGCTGGCAAGACTTAAAAGCCATCCACTCTTAGATATCTTTTCCACATTCCTTCATAGAGTTATCAAACCACTCATTATCCTTTGGGCTGATTCCTCAGCGCTCACCAGGAACTGAAGATATGATGTGCTATAAAAGTATTCACTTCTTTCGAAGTGACAAAATTAACCTCAATTCCATGTGTGAGTAGTAATTTAATTTGAGTTACCTGTGGATAGGTGAACTTTTCCAGGAGTAATCACTGAGCACGATCCCATGTAAAACCCTGAACACCGTTACAGTTCTATCACAGGAATTTTGGTAACTAAATGAAATCAGTAAGAATCCTTCTTTGACTTTGGCAAGCACTGAACTGTGTCCTAGATCACTAAAGACTGTTATTTTCCCTGATCTTTTCTGACTTCAAATGCTAGGGTAACTGATGTTGCTTTGGTCAGTTCGATCTCACCTTCATTAGGTGCTTTTCTTGCCCAGTCAGTTTTACAAACTGCTACTGAAATAAAAATCTGAGAGAGTTGGTACCCGGGAACCAAAGGAGAGTACCCCTTTAAATAAGACTCATGTCATGCCCATGTCATGTTGTATCTCTTGGGGGAAGGAGGTGGGACTCTTGACCTGCCTCATGCTCAGAGAGCCATCTGTCACCTAGCTCACAAATCCAACAATAAGACAAACCTCATGTCCCGCTGCTAGCTATAGAAAGCAGTCAGAAAACAATTATCCTCCACTCCTCCCCGAGTAATAAGACTAAATTGGAAGGGTATAAGCATTTTGATTTATACTGCATTGTTTAGTTAGAGCAGTCACATAAAAAAGAAATATTGACCATCCGTTTAAAATGTAATCTAACATGATGCAGTAAACCAAACCGAAGTATTTGTTATTCAACTCAGTACTGTAGTGCTTGAAAATAACTTTCTCAAAGTAACTTAAGAACCTATTACATGTAATTTTTTAATCTGTGCTATATAGATGTTGTGATGAACAACTTACTACCTATACATGAAATTACCAAAACCTTTTTAAAACTTACTTTATTCCAAAATAAAATAGTCAATAGAGCAGGAGTACTAGAATGAAATGTCCCTCTCTCTCATTTCTCTCTCATTTGGATGTCTTTCCCATTCTGTAGGTGAAGAACACAGCTCCTTAATACCATGGAATCAGTAGAGTTTTACTGAACAGCCTATTGGGACAAGACTTGGAAGAGTCACAGGCAGAACTGGTAGAATTTTCCTTGTGTCCTGCTTTTTGGTGGAAGGACAACTGCTCTGTTTGGGAAAATAACTTGCTCAGCTGAGTGAGAGTCAGTTCCAGAGTCTCCAAAATCTGACAGTCAGAGCAGGTCTGTTTGATGTAGCAGTGGAAACAGAAATGGTGGGTAAACACCAGAGCTCCCACTGCTGAACTTCACAGCTGACCTGCCCTGATGCCTACATGAACGGGAACTTCCTACACGCACATACACAGCCCGTGAGACAAAAAACCAGTAACAGCATAATTACTAGTTTGAGGAGCCGAGCTACTAGAACTCCAGTGAAAACAAGGAGAGATTTAATAGCTCGTGCTGCTTCTGTGGGAACTTCAGATGACCACACAGAACTCAATGGGAACTAGGAAAAAATTTCCCATGCATTTTATGGAACAAGTTGCATACTTCACGTGGATCCACACGGGATGGTGATTTACTGGTTGGAAGAACTGAGTCCATTTCTCATTTTGGAAGGTGATAGTCATAGCAGATTTTTGACTAATAACACTGTCAGACCACAACACAGAAGGGAAAACAAAAAAAAACATGCCAGTTTTTTTCCAGTAAATCTTAGAGATTATCTGCTAGTGGATGACAATGATGTGTGGTTTTTAAGAAGATAAAAGTATAATTTATTCATGCAGATTAAAGATAAAAAGCTACTCTTTAATAACTAGGAGAGAGACAATCTTTAAAAAGAAAAATCAAACTAGACAAAAACATGTGCAGTGCTTTTTAAAAAAAATAAATCCACAGTCCATTTTATATCAATAGTCTTGAATTTAAGCTTCCTACTTAATTCTTCATTTACACTTCCCATCGTAGTTATGTATTGCATGTATTCCTAGAATGGTGCTTTTACTATGCAATTTCCATATTTCAAAATGAAAATTACTCATTGTATTTGCTGTCTGAAAATATTTTCTTCTTCAGGTTCATTTGTATAGCCAAGACCCACCAAGTCATCATCTTCGTATTTTACCTAACACAGTCCAAACTGGAGTTTTCATTGCCCGCTTCTTGTCTTTACTCTGAGAGATTTTAACCCTGACAATTTGTTTCTTTCTCCCAGTATGCCTTCTTTCCTGGATACAAATAGATGCCTTGTCCACTGGCTTGTTCATATCTCTATCTATTGGTACAGAATGAATTTTCAGTCCCAGTTTGCTGAGTATGGTCAACCATTGATTTCTCTCAACTATTATTTCCCCAAAGACTTACACGCATCCCTTCCCAAGTCAAATGCTGTCCCTACACCATTATTACTCAAAAAAATGATAACAAGAAAATGTTTTAGAATATGCGTTACTCACTAATAGTCTGTAATATCTTTTTTTGTCTGTGTCCTAGAGTGAACTCTCTTACCTTCACCTTTAGATGGTAAACTTCTTCAAGTAGGACTGTTAGTGAAATTAAACAGCATAGTTATAGCAATTTAGGAAATAAGAATAATGCTGCTATTGGTAGCCTACTAGTGGTTTTGCCTTCATTCTCATCAAGATCAGACATGCTTACACTTCACAAACTTATTTTTAAGTGGTGACAACATTATTTGTATTACCGAAGCACTCAAAAGCCACAGACTTGGACCACAAGCTCGTTGTGCAAGATCCTGTACAAACAGGGCAGAAGAATTACCCATACACCAGAAGGAATGTAAGCAGTATAAAGCAAAAATCCTCATGCAGACTGATGTGGGAGTACAAGGAAAATGATAATTTGTGTCATATAAATAATGTTTTAAATAGTCTGGGAACACTGGGATCTTGACTGACATCAAACTTTTTCAGATAACACCACAGAAGAGTATCCTACAGAAAGCCCTAGGAACATTTAATGAGACATCTTTGCTGATGAGTGTGGAGAGGATCCTTATGAGGAAAAGAGTGAAAGAATTCAGTCTCCCATATTCCAGGTTTACCTGCAATTGTAAATGTTACCTTATACATCTTTTTCTGAAGCATCTGGGATCTCATAATCTAAAATATATATAGAATCTGGAATATTTTTTGGTCTAGACTGTTTTTTCTTTTAAAAGTACAGCAGTGCTTACAGATTTTTTCCAAAGGCATGTTTATTTCCCTTTTTTTAAAAAAAAATATTGCTAAAAGTCATAGCAATGACCAGCCTATTTTTTTTTCACAAACTGTTTTGCCTTTTCATTTATGGTGAAACATGTGCTGTCATTATCCTTTCATTTTCGCCCATTTCCAGCTTCCTCCTAAAGAGGATCATCCAGTTCTGAAAATTGCCAAAAACTCAGTCCCTGCGGCACACAGCTGCTCCAGAGGCCAGTATGCCCTTACACCTCCTCTCTCTTTTACCTCTTTCACATGTAAGAGGATTATGAAAAGTACTGACAATTCCGGAGCTTTTGAAGATAGTGGAAGGATTTTCAAAACTTTTTTACATATTTAATTTGCTGGATGGACTATGCTCAAATGCCTCTTTAGCTTGTAGGAATGAGATATATTCTAAAGGTTTATCGTATCCATGAAAATGACTTTTGTCAAAACTCATAGAACTCATAAATACTCATAAAAAGTATAGATCTCATAAAAATATGCGTTAAAAATTTTATTATGCCATGAATGGCATAATTGTTAGATTAGTTAATATTCCTTTGTAGTTACTGCTCTGTACGAGTCATGGATCACAAGACTGAGGCGTGTTTTTGTCCCTGCATGCTTGCATGCTGCATTTGTTGTGAGAGTAGGGTCTGAAATGCCATTTATTTCCCTACAGCAGTCTTTCCCACTACTACTTTACAGCAGTCTAGCATACTCACTGAAATGCAGTCATCACAGGTAATATTAATAGTCAAAAGAGACTTAACAAGAAAAGAGCATTTCTTGACAATGTTATCACTGTGACTTAACAAAAACATGATCGGAAACTTAAACTGTGTAAATATGTGCTTACAGTAATATCAAAAATGTATGCTAAGTGGAAGGGATCTTCTGCCTGTACTGTGATTAACTCCACCCACACCATTTGCAAGAGATTAAGGAAGTTTAGAATGAGAAAACACATGTGTTACACAAGGACAGTAGTCCAAAAGAGCACGTTGACAGGCAGACACCCATGAAATGCTGCCTTGGAATTCATGTGTCCCAGCTTTCACTCCGCCCGGTAGCCTGGACGGAGGCAGCAGGAGATCTGATCAGGCTCACGTTCTGCAGGGCCCCGCAGCAGAACCACTGATGACCCCAAGTGATTAAGGGTCAACAAACTCCAGCCTGAAGCAACTGTTCTATGAACTTTGGCACATTCTGAGTCGGCTCCTGCTGGTTTGTTGCCTTTGGCCCTTATCTCGCAGTTTAGCAAGGATTGTGAAATTCTGAATAAAGTTACAAGACAGATCGGGTCTGTCTCACTCTTCAGATGTTCTCAGTCTTCAGAATTCCTTTGGCAAATAATCTCATCTATCAGCTAAACATTTTCCAATAGGTGTATCAAAGGACTCACAAAAAAGAACAGAAAAAGTAGTAAAAAAAGAAAATATTTCTGTAAATATCATGTGGGGCAGGGAAACATTATTAGAGATTCTCTGTGATAGCACTTTGTTTGGAAAAAACTATCTGCATTCCATGTGTGCATAAACTTCAACCAATAATTGAGAAAACTCTGCTTTGAGTCTAGTACTGTCTGTTGTTTACAGATGGATGAAGGGAACAACTACTTTGGAAAAGCGCAAATATCTTTGGAGTATGAAGAGAAAAAGAGAAGAAGAGGAGCCACCCACATTCAAAAGCACTTATAAGTCTACTGTCATTGACTGCCAAATGTCCAAGTTGCCCACAAAAGAGGACTTTTAACATAAAGTCAATTTAGTTTCTTGAAATTTGCTGTGAGTTTTGCCTTCAAGGTGGAACTTAAGCCTTTTGCAGAAATTACAACTTCTTCCTCAAAAGTACAAGGAAGAGAACATGTAACTTCTTGGGCTCCTTTTTTCTTGGCAATTTTTTTTTTTTACTTTTTATTTCCATTGAGGTGGCCTCAGTGCTGTAATGGAACACTTAATAAATTAAATATTTTCAGTGGTAGGTAACCATATGTAGATATGTAAATAAAAAATGGTGCAAAATCATAAAATAAAATATTAAGCTGGTCTGTATTTCTTGGAAGAAAACAACTCGCTTCAAATGAGAAAAGCTCTCTCCATTCAAATATTTAATACAAGAGCTGTGCCATCTTTCAGCATACTTTGAGATGTAAACCTAGTCAGATTCAGTTACATAGTCCTAGTGCTTCTCCCCTGATCTTTACCTGCAAGAAGGTAGATCCTACATGTCGTGTGTATTTTAACATCCATTCTCCCTTCCCTTTCTCCCTACTCTTTACCTGAGCAATCAGGACCAGGTAATAAAATAACCACAGGAAGAACTTCATTCTTTTGCCATCCTGCTTCCTCAGCTGGGATAGTTCCTGCAAAGTTTCCCAGTTTGGAAGAGCATTCAGGGTAAGGCTTTCAGTACCTACAGTCAGGTTACTGAATATGGAGGCAAGACATTATCAAGACATTTTCAAAAGTTATTCAGGAGCATAAAACTTAGTGAAAACTGTTCAGCTACAGAGTTAACACAAGCAGACACAGCAGCAGGGTTTTCCTTCCTGGAAAATCATCTTAATCCTGGGGGTCACATGAGACGCAATTCACAACGTTCAGTGGTGGGTCATTCCCTTGTATTTGTTCAGCTCAGCAGCTGCCTACTTCTGCCTTTAAACATCTAAATGATCTTTAAAAAAATGTGTCCTTCTAGTAATTTTCAGAAATTATTAATTAGTGGCTCAATCAAGAAAAAAAATGGGACAACTGCACATCCTCCTGAAGTGCAGGATGGCTTCAACATAACCAGAATATATGCATTTTTAAAAATAAATCTTAAATCTCTGTGTTTTCTTAACATAGAGTCTATGTGCTCTGATTTTCCGTTCTTAGAATTTCTGTATTTCCAAGAGATTATCCCCAGGAAGTTCTAAATAATGTGAGAAACTCATTAAAGATTTTTTTCCTCTCATAAGAATACAGAGGTCTCAAATCTCTCTGAATTCCCTAAGCATGTTGAAACATCTCTCAGTGATGGCAACAGCAAAACTGGATCTTTCTTGAACTGCTTTTCTATTGGCAAAGCAGCAAAAGAAGAATTAGAAAAACTGCATGTGACTGTGTAGCAAAGCTCCACAATGAACCAATGTAGTTCACTTTTAACAGTTTGGAAGCTGGATATAAAATTGGCTGTGTTACTCTCTGGCGTGTTTTTGCTATCTGCCTTGTGCCTATTACCCCACTAATTCTCCAATGAGATACTGAATTGCTGAACTTTTTGTTCATTCAACGTATCAGCCACGTGAGTTTATTGTGAAAATAAACTCATTGCCCCTGTTCAACTGAAAGATTATGCTTAATTTAACTTTTTCTAAGTAAACGTGCCAATTGCAGCAAATGCTGAATATTACATACTGTTATCCTAAAGCTCATTAAGGCTTTCAAATGCATGTGTCTTGGCCAATGGTTTAAGGTGCTTTGAAACTCATCACATTTTAACAAAATGGTATATTTAATCTCGCATTTATCTAATCTTACGTTTATTTGTCAATAATCTTAAAATGTGTTGAACACTCCTAGGTATCCTACTGCAACATAAAATACGCTGGACTGAGCGTTACAGCTTTGTAAAGACAGTGGTAGCATCCTGGAGAATCATGGACAATTGAGATATTAATTCTGTGATCTACTCCTCTCTCTTCTCTAAAATGAAATTCTACTTTGTTTTCACATTGCAGTGTTCAGTCTCAATGGCCCTAATTCCTCACCCGCTGGCTCTGGTGTGAGGTTATGGTTCACCTGACAGACTGCTATGGAAGAATAAACTTTCCCGGTCTAGTGCCATTTACATACAGACAACGTTGGGTTCTTGGGAACCGCAAACTTCAGAATTACTGCAGAATAAGCCCAGACAAACTAAAAAATTTCCTAATCTCTGTGTTAGAACACAGAAAGCTTCAAAGTACAGTAATCTGAAGAAAATAAAAAATGGCAATGCACTGGAATGTACAGTTTCTATTTATAGAAAGCCCAAAAAAGTTGAAACCCATGCCACTGAGCTAACAATTTACAACACCTTCATTGTATAGTGTGGTGCAGAAAGTGGAAGGCTGTTTCATTTCTGTATTTCCAGACGCGTGTCATTTCCAACCCCATATTTAATAGTGTGTAACTGCCTGAAGGGGAGAGGTCAGAATGTGTGGCATGTCTCTCTGAGAGGAATTTTGTGCATTAAAAAACCCCAAACCAAGCTCTTTCAACTATTAAATAGAGAGCTAACCAGATCCCTTGCTCCCACCCTAGCTTTGAAGACAGAAAAAAAAAAAAAAAAAAAAAAAAAAAAAAGTCAAGAAAAGGAAGGAAGAAAGAGAAAGAAAGCACAATGTGAGACATAGCAGAGAGCAAGAGAGCGAGGGCAAGAGACAGTGAGACAGGAGCACAGGAGTAAGAGAATTTCTTACAAGAGGGCAGTATGTAAAGGACAAGAAGTAACGGTTTTCCATGATGTCACTCACAGCATGTCTGTGTCTGGAAAAGTGCTTGAAAAGGCAGACATGGATTTCTTCCATTCCAGTAATGCAAACTACTCATGCCACGTTTTCAAACCACGCTCCAGGAGTACAGAATACCGTGTACAAGGCGGGGAAGAAGATAATCTAGATATTTACTCACTACCAACAAGTTGATTTGACCAAACTGATAATTTAAGTCTCATTTCCTCTTTACCCTTTGGAATTGAGTTTTTCCAATTTCCTCCTACTTTGCAATCTGTCCCCTGTCATCCTCTCATCCTTCTCTCCCCTTCCCCCCTTCCTTTTTACTTCTTTCATGTCTCACCCCCTTCAAGAAGCAGATGCAAGGTTTTTTCTTCCTTTCTGTTTGTGCTTCTACTTTCCTATGCTCTCCATCTGCTGGTAGAGAGATTAAACTGTTGTCGCTACTCTTCTAACCCAATTTCTGTGTCTTCATCCCCTTGTTCTGCGCTCCCTTACTTGTCTTGGACTCAAGCCTGAAATTCTTTCTTAGATAAACCACAGGAAATTCTCACCAAAAGGCATATTTACATATTACGCTGTTTCTTTCCCCTTTAATACAGTTTTTCTTTCTTGACATTCTGCATAGTCCCTATTCAGCCAAATGAACATTATTTCAGACATCACAAATCCCCCCAAAATCAATTAGCTAATAGCACACTTAAAATAACCACAGCTGCAAGTGGAGACATGGATTCATAGAGGTTAAATTCAGTACTAGTAGGACTGACAGCACAAACAACAATTATTATTGATGTATTTGTCACCCAGAGGCACAGATCTCCAGCCCATGGCCTGCAAAACATCTAATATCTGTGCTTGCTACAAATGCTGATATTTTTTCTACCTTGAAGTCGCAGGTAGTTATATTATCCAGCTGCATATGGCAACAAGATAAGCAATTCCAATGCTTACAGGGATAGGCAATGCTATGGATTCACAACCACGCCAGTGATCTGATCTGGTAAAAGGTAACCACGGAACACAGGGGAAAAAAGAGTACACTTTGGAGCAGGGTGGCTATAATTTCTTATTAATAACTGCCTTGTTTTTAATGGAAGATGCAAATCCAGACTAAAAGTCATGAAGCTGGATAAGTCAAGGAAAAGAGAAAAAAAAAAATAAAAGGAGAAAACTTTTTATGAAAAGGAGAAAGAAAAAAAAAAAACCAAAAACGGGGGGAAAACTGTAAAAAAATAGGAAAAAAGAAGCAGCAGAAAAAAAGACCACTTTAAAGATTCAGGAGCACAGCTAAGCTGAAGTAAAGCATCATTTTAAAATCATTCCGCTCTTTCCTGGTTTTATATACACACTTCTTCCAAAAGGCATTCAAAATTTCATAACATCTCAGCAGAGACCAAAGTCCCATGGAGCATCAAGCTTTTGTCTATGAATAGTTTTGCAGTAAGTAATGCTATAATACATAGGACAATGCAAATCTTGTCAGGATAACATTTTTAATGTCAGTTTAAATGGTCATTAAGAGTTATTACCATTTTGGAGATTAGTGCAGTGGATGCTCAAGGCGGTAGGTTTCATGGTAACTTTTAAGCAGATCAAAAATGATTGCTAAACCTGTGATCATAGTGCATCTCACCTGCTCTGTGTGACAGTACTATCATGGGACAGCCGTGTGATCTGAATGTCCTCCTTCTACCTGCCATGGTTTGGCTATGAGTGTCATGCAAAGGAGAAAAAGAAAAGCAGTGTTGCCTGGGACACAACTGCATCCCTAAACCAGCATTACCTTACAAATGAACTCCTGAGATGACACTATTTTCTCCATCGTCAAACCACTCTGAGCTTTGCTTTCTGTTGAATTGCTGAGGGATAAGGTAAGGGGGTCTTGTGGCTCCCAGTCACAAGATGATATTCAATCTGTGCTATTGCATTTGACAGCTGCTCTCCCCGTGATCTAATTCCTAGCAAGATGTAATAAGCACTCACAGAGTCTGATAGAGAAACAATGGATTTCTTTATAGAGCTCTCCAAAACCAAAACTGAAGTTGCCCTGTGGCAACTTAGAAGTTCATCAACAATTCAGTATCTAGCAAGAGTTTATCCTAGCTGAAAGTCTTTTGCAACACTATTGGACTGAATAAAGTTGCAGCCTTTTGTCACCTATTGGTCTACTGGCAAAAAGTTCAAGTTTTTTCACAGCTTTAAAACCCCTTAGCCCAATTTCCTGGAAAAATCTGCAACCCATGTTTCCGCAGTGAGTCTCCAAGCAGATCTCTCCCTTACCACTCCTCCATACTGTCCAGCAAGGGGACCTACTGATGTTTTCTGAAACCCTCTTTCCTTTGTTCTGGAGATTTTGAGATTTGTTTTGAGTTATTTACTGAATGGGATGGAAACAGCAAAAAAAAATAATCTACTAATATTTCTATTTCCATCATGTTTATTAAAGGCTTTAATACAGAGTATATTCTGCTAACTTCAACACAGTAAAATCCTCTTCAATACTATTTTAAGGATTTACGTCATTAGAAATCATTATGCTAGTCCTCTGCATGTGGTGAAATTTATCCTCTGCCATATCTTCCAATTATTTTCTTTCAAAGAGACAAAATTCTAAAAATGGTGAATTGTTTAGATGTAATAACTGATGCAGTATATCTCAGTAGACTTTTAACATGAGATTTCAGATTCTTTCTTTTCAACAGAGTTTTCCAGTAATGTTTGGCATTTATTACTTGCTCTAAAATGCTTTATTGGGCAAGAAATGGAGAAGGTGCTTGTCACTAGGTCGAGATATATTGAGATAAAGCTCTACGCAAGAAAAATAGCTTCCATGCGAGAGAAGTAGCCCATGTAAGGACTTCTGTGCCCAGCTGCCTATGGCTAGAGGATGCCTATGATTGTATTGGGTTCATCTAGGCTATTTTCCCCTCCTTGAGGTCTGCAGCAGATTAGAGAATGTGTATACAAGCGTGGCAATCCCAATGGCAGCTATAGGGCATGCACGTACTGCAAACAGGCCCAATACAAGAGGCTGGAAACTGTCTGGAGTCAAACACAACTCCTGCATCAGGATTTCATCATGTGACTGATGGTAAGACTGTAACTATACTGAGCAGAAGCTCAAATCTGCCTTTCTGACAGGCTATAAATGTTTTCCCCCAAAAAATTATTCTTGGGAAATTAATTTTTACTTTGCAAAATATCAGTAAGTTCCATGGATTTAACCTTTAAGAGATTCTTCCTTGTTTTTAAGAAGTGATTATGGCCTGTATACCTCACATCTACCATTCATCTACTGCAGCGTTCTCTGTTGCAAACGTTAGCTCATACCAAATATAATGAGACTCCATTCTGATGTTTAACCTCGGCATTATAGCAATTCAACAACAAATTCTATTACTAAAACTGTTTAGTGCTTACTGGACTTTGTTTTTCTTCAGGGAACATAAATTCTTTACACCACAGATGTTAAGAATGAGCTTACACATTTTTCAGCAATTTTCCTCTCACAGACCTCTAACTAACAACAATTTAAAAATCTTTGCTCATGGATGCAACAACAGTTCTGAGCTCAATTATGGGATTCAAGTTCTTTAATGCAGAGATGCACTGTATGGATTACACGCTGACAAAGAAAATTTGCAAAGCATTTTTTTAAAAAAAAGCCACAATGAGATAAATTTCATGTAAGCTTTTCTTGGCAGGTGCTGAAAAAGAGTAAAAAATTTCATATTGACACACATGTAAACAGTAACATTTAAGTAACTTTAAGAAAAAAACAGGGGAAACTTGGTAAGGATTCAACTCAGCCCATATGGAAGAGCACAGAAGAGAGACTTGCACTAAACTTATCAGGCAATAAAATTGGAAAACAAATGGGAACATTTCTTGTAGCGTCTGACATTCAGAACATGCTGTCATGGAAAGCAAAGCTGAGCAAACTCTCAAAAATTCAGTCTCACCCAGCTTCAAATCAGAGTTGTTTAAGTTAAAAAAGACATTGATATCCTGTCATTCTATCAAGCCTACTATTTCTGAATGGGTGTACAAACTGAGCTGTTTTCTACTGATTTCATATGACAGAAAGTTTTACATATGAGAAACAACATTTTTAGATGAGTTTAATATTTTTTTAATTGTAAATACACTGAAGTTTACACAGAGCATAATTTTGCTTGCTTCCTTCACCTAAAATGGTCCATATCTAATAAAGCAAGCTGAATCCCTGTCCTCAACACTGCTAGTCTGCAGAATCAGTTTACAGCTGATAAAACAGAATATTCAATATAGTGCCGATACAAGCCCACCTAAAATTTGCTGTTTGCTATGTTCTGAAAGTTTTTTGGGCTCTTTATCTTAAACTAAGGGAATATCAAGGTCCATCCACTGTTTCCATCACTGTAATATTTAAGATATCCCTTTAAGCTAACAGTTACAAGTAGCTTGTAGAAGTCACTCATTTATTCATGATTTTCACCTGGAAGTTGCTAGTAAACAAGACAGTATATGCACATCCACAATCCACCAGAGGAAGATAAGGCACCTGGTAGTAAGTGTGTTGTCATGAGAGGATGCTATTTAATTGAAAGGGGTGCAAATAGCTAAACAGGTTATTTTATCAGTGAATAGGAGATAAACCAAATTTTTTTCCACTTGCAAATCTATGTTTACATATTTCTTTCCTTTCACAATATAAACAGCACTTTGGGAACAGCATGCTAGTCAGTAGGTGGCTTATAAACGTTCACTTACTTTTTTTTTTTTTTTAGTCAAAGCATCTGGTTATCAAAGTAATGATGTGCTATTTCTAAATACTGACTGAAAAATAGACCAACAACTAATTAAAACTGATTTATTTATGCGTAGCAATCTTTTTGTTGGATATTACGTAAAACAATCATCCCCCTAAAACCCAAGTCAGTTATCTGTCACACGAATCTTCATTAATACCAATTTTCAACTAGCAAGGACTGAACTATGTTATTCAAAATAAGGACATATGATCGCAAATGTTTTTTGCAATACTTAAGCCATATTATTTAATTTTGCATCAGAGGGTATATTTCTTAATAAAAATAGTGGTAAATTTACCTGAAAGCAATATGCAGACCACATTTTTGCTAAAAGTTTTTGCTAATATTTAGGTTGCTCCTAGAACAAGCCTCAGCTCTTCCCTAGACAATCCTGGGATGCATAGCAGTAAATCAGAGAGAGAATCTTAAGTTGGTGAGGTGGGGTTCTTTGGCTGTCATAGTCATTAGCATTGAAAAAGTAATGAAATTCAAAAGAAATTATGAGATTAGTTAATTTTTTATTACTTTATGTTTTTCCAAAACTTCCCTATTCATAAGCTAAGTAGAAGATATCTTTTTTTTTTTTTCCCCACCAGGTTTCACAGTAATTTAGAGCAGCAGACTGAACTCCTGTATTTTACATTACAGCTCTTACGACATTCCTGTATTTCAGACACCTTCTTTGCTAAAATTCAGCCTATTATCATAGAATCATAGAATTGTCTAAGTTGGAAAGGACCTTTCAGGTCATCAAGTCCAACCATCAACCTAACTCTCATAAAAAACCATCACTAAACCATGTCCCTCAGAACCGTGTCTATCCGTCTTTTAAATACCGCCAGGGATGGTCATTCAACCACTTCCCCGAGCAGCCTCTTCCATTGTTTGGCAACCCTTTCGATGTAGAAACCTTTCCTTATGTCCAATTTAAACCTCCTCTGGCACAACTTAAGACCATTTCTTCTTTTCCTATTATTTGTTACTTGGGAGAAGAGACCAGCCCGTGCCTCTCTACAACCTCTTTTCAGGTAGTTGTAGAGAGCGAATGAAAGAAGTTAAAACCTCTCTGGATTTTGCAGAACCGGCAGACACTGTCTTCCAGGGAGGTTGTGCAATGTTCAGTATATTTTCCTCCCAGTTGGGTCCACTTGAAGCAATAAGCAACATGCCAAGAGGAACCACTTTGGTATAACAAGACTTTAATTCTCTTGGTCCCACACGCCTCCTATGGTGGTACACATGCCGTTATGTTGTGTCAGTAATTACATAGCTGGCTGAAAACGGGGTATGATTTTTATGAATACCAGCAATTATTGTATGAATAACTTGTTGCATGTGTGAATATAAAGTGAGGAATTCCTAATGTGAAACTTACAGTGCCAAGGGATTAATCTAAAAATCTTCCAAACATCTTAAATCCATTAAGAGCTGAATTTTTCCTGCGTTATTGTAAAAGAAATTCTTTCTATGACTAAGTGGAATTGTTTTAACATTTGTAAAAGTATCTGCATCCACTGTAATTGTCATTAAAACAGAAAAATGTCGACCTTTACTGTATCTTGTTTTACAAATATTTAGAATACACCTGTACAAGATGAAAACGTTTTTCTTCCCCTAAAAAAAAAAAAAAAAAAACCCAAACAAAAAAACCCCAAAACCCTGTATGTTGAATTATGAAATGTCCTAATTGGTATCACCGCCTGATGTGGTGTGCCTGTTGTCCCCTGCCCAGTGACTTTCTTTTACAAGAGTAAAGCACCAGATGGCAGCATACAGTGAAAAAACGTACTTTACATTAGAAATAGTACCCTTAGCAATGCTACCGCGGAAGAAGCCATAAAGTCATAAACTTTTGCTTCTGTTTGCAAAAAGTGGTTATTCTACATATTCAGACTGACACAGTGTTGAAGACAGTGTCAGCATCTCTACAGAAAGGAGGAAACCATGAAAAAAAAGGGCCCCTGCATAAAAGCAGAGTTGCTATAAACAAGTTGCAAGAAGAGACAGAAATGTTAATGTATACCTTGACTTAGCGTTTCACAAGCTGGGAATTCAGTTAAATGCTCATTATTACATTGGAATCAAAGGTGGAAACAAAGGTGGACAACTTAATACATGTATTTCCTGGATCATACTGCAGCTACATGAAATGCCAAGTCTCTTATTGCATGGTGAAATTCCATACACTTTGGTCCCTCAAGAGGTCAATACTGAGGGACAGAAAAAGAGAGAGAGAGACTGTCCCTGACCACAGCAGCACTGTCAAAGATCTCATAATGGGATTCAGAGGTTTTGGTTCAAATTTTAGGAGGTAGCTTACTCTTACTGTAAAAAAGTTCCTCACCTTTAAGATTTATGGCCCTTAAAACACTTAATAAAATCTTTTTGCATTTACAGTTTGGTGCTACTTTCATTCCAGAAAAAAACCACTTGGGGTTAGCATAGGAAGTTATGCTTAAAGCCTGCTTTTGGGGAACAGGCCAGAGTCAAAGAGAAACTTTGAGAGGTTCATGTAAGAGACACAGCATAACCCTGCTGTTACCTACAACATTGCCAAATGTAGCTTCATGGCAATTCAAATGTTGAAAAAAACCTTTTTGTGTAGGGTGAAATAATAGGCTGTTAGAATTCAAATGATAATGTGATTGTGTCAAAATTTACTTTCATAATTAACTGACTTAGCCTGTCTTCTAAAACACTTTTTTTAAAAAACCCACCACAGATATAAAAGGCAATACTAACTGAATCAGCATGGTCAGATCCTGAAGTCTTTTCTCATCTTCAATTCATAAAAATTCTGAAGTTTCAAAGAAAAATAAATTTAATTATGCTGCATAGTAGAAGCTCACCAGAATAACCTCCAGTTTTGCCTGAATGAGTAAAATAAAAATTCAAGGGAACACTATAATATCAGCAAAATTTAGAAAAGTCATACGAGGACTTCAATAAAAAAAATAAGTAAATATAAAATAAGGCTATGATTCAGCGATAAAAATCTATCACCTTTCAAGTGGCATGACCCACTGTGAAAAATTTGTCTGCACTAATCCATTGACATATTCATGAGTGTTTGCACACCTCATCATTCATTGAATTTACTATAGAGAAAAATGCAGTGGGAAATGTAAACATTTCAAACAGTTGCTGCCCTGATAATTCTTCTTCATGAATATTTAAATCTGAAATCAAGGTTTCCTTGTACTTATGAATTTTAACTTATTTTGTATGTTAAAAAAGAGTGTAGTAAAGCAGCAAGAAAATTGAACTCTGTTTCTTAATCTACATGAAGTTATTCTTCATGGAATGATTTGGCTTTCTTTAAATAATGAAAATTTTAAAATTTAATGAGTCAAAAGCATATGTGAAAGGTAAAATTATTTTAGTGCATACAAATGAGCAGTTTGCAAGACTGTAATCTAAATAATACAACCTTTTGTCCCAATCCAGTAACAAGATTTGGGGAAGTGGACTCTTGAGCAAATCCAGGGCTTCACTGCGATCAATAGTTGCTCCTGAATCTCAAATTCTGGTGTGCAGCCAGACTGGGTCATTTTGTACTTGCAGGCATAACTGGTGCCTAAAATCACTTTGAGAAATGAATGCATTTTAAATGAGTCATTACAACTAATCTGAAAAACAATCTTCTCCTAGATACCAGCTATTCTGGTGATAATAGATTTCTGATTACCTTTTCACAGCATGATTAAGGTTAAGTTGGACACTGTTGAAGTAAGAGGGACAGGACTGCCAAGAAAAGCAGGAGAAAATAATCACGGCTGGTTTTCTTTCACCTGAACAAAAAATAGATAGGCTTTGCAGAGCAGATGTTCAAGGACAAAAATTTGGCCACAGCTTTCAGACCTGAGTTGCTATTGTTCTTTAGCCAATTTTTTATATTTAGGAAAAAAGGATAACAATAATTGGTTCAAGCTTTCCTTAACTAGTTGGCTTTTAACTGGGTGCTGGAAAAGGCTCTTGTAACTTACCTTTTGTTATTAAAATACATTTTACAACTCTGTAGCCGCATACTGGTTTTATAATAATCAAGCCAAATTTTAAAATAAGTAGTTTCTGGTCTTCATTGTTGAACAATGTTCTAAGTGTCAGATGTGTGGCATTAGTTTGTAGATGGTAACGACTTGTAGGATATTTACATTCCTTGCACTCCAAATCCAGACCAGGCACTCCCATTTTCCAGTGTTTCTCATGACCATCGGGGCAAAAGCCTGTTATTTCATATTGTTTTAAGCTGATTTCAACTCTTGTGTGATTAATGCTTGCCAAGTGTATATCCTCGAGTGTTAATATTCAAAAATCATTGTCTATTTTGGAGACTGGTGAATAAATACTCAGAACATAGAGACGTGCTAATTATAGAAGCTTAAACATTCTTTACTCTGTAAACATAAGTAATACAAAGATGCCAAAAACATTTCTTACTACCCAATCCTAAATTATGTGGGAAAAGTAACTGTTCAATCACGTGAATCCTTGTTTCACAAGTACTGTCCATCTGTGCACCCTGCCAAACATACTTTTTGAGTTATTTCTGATACTGTGGACCAAATAATCTATCGATCACATTATACTGTTTTACTCTAACCATGAAATATAACATTCTCTGGCCTAAATTTAGGATGAAGGCGATTCAGCTGTATACTTCTCGTAAGCCCAAAATACCACATACATCTTGATATCAAAGTCTTTTGTGCTGCCCCATGCAGAATCATACAAAAATCTTTCTATAAAAATACCCCTTTATAATGCTTTGAGGGCATACTGGCATACTGTGACGCAACTAGAATGTTTTTGGTTTAAATCTACATAAAGCTGAATTAACATGAATGGACATAACTTGTCTGTACACAAATTTCTTGTCTTTATGATAAGATCTTGTGTAGTTAATATCTTACAAGTTCTTTATTAGGGACCTGATTCAAACCCATACCTCCCTGACTTATTATTCCCACCCCTCCTTGTCTGTACACGTCGTTTTTAATTGTACAGTCTGATTTTTATGCAGTCGACAGTTTGCTATGGTTTGTTTAAAAATACCACATATCATTCCATACTGTAACTAATGGCAGTTGTACTCCTGTTTACATATCATTAATAAACACAACAAAATAAGTTGTCCCTGGAGACTAAGCATCTGGAATCCTTGAAGATCTGCAGTTGCAAACACCAAAGAGGAAGTAAAATCTTTGAAACAGTCCATTACCATTAAAAAGCAGCTTGTTAAGTTTCCAGTGCTGAATAAACTCATTCCTACACCAGTTAGTCTGACAACAACAACAAAAAAGAAACTATGAGAACAGTGTCCCTTTAGAATAGCACACTGAGGATTTTCACAGGAAATCTCCACACGGAAATCATCTGTACAGAGACATCTCTGGGCAGTGTTTCAAGGAGATGCCATTCAATATACCATTTTAAAAAATTCATCCTGAGTAAAATCCAAGAGTAAACTTCTTTTCTACCAGTATAGGTTTGCAGTCAAGCCTCTAACAGCAGACTAATAGTCATGCAGAGCAGACGAACAGCAACAGGGGTAGAGATATACAAGGGTAAGAATGAAGGGTTGTTTTCTCCTGGTGTGTTCCAAGAAAACATGCTTTTAAATAAAATTTGACTGCCAGTAAGGAGGCAGCTGAAGTTTTGAACAGTTGAAGCCACAGCATATGTTAGCACTCAGTTTGTAGATCACAAGGGTACACAACAAAAACAACATGAAAGCCCAAAGCCAAAAGGAATAAAGAGATCTTGTTTTTCCCAAATTTCAGGAGATCTACACATAAGGAAAAATGATCTGCATTTTCGTACTTATCAGACCTACTATGGTAAAACTGCAGATATGGTCTTTGTTGGAACAGACTTGCAAAAAAAGAGCCCCATCCCCAAATCTTACTATAGAGTGTGGTGAGTTGCAGCCTGTGAAGTGTCAGGAAAGCGAGCTGACTTTGGAGAAAATTTAGCTTCACTTATAAAAAAATTTAAACAGGGCACTCCGTATTGTAGCCCTACAACCCACACATCAGCAGAGATTTTTTTAGTATTCACAGTTAATCTACAGAATAAAAAAAGGAACCTCTCAAAGTTCACATACATTGCAAATTATATAATAAAGCAACATTCACAAGTAGGTTAGGCATGATATATTCATTGCAGCAAAAGTCAAATAAATACTTATTAAAGCTGAATTAGCAAATAGTATCTAACTCCAAAGGAAGTGACCCGCAATTCTGCAAAGCCAGGTGTTAAGAGCTCCCCAAATATTAGTAGAGAAACATAAATTTAAAAGGAATGTTTAATACCTTAGAGAGTGCCTGTGCTCTTCTCGGGATCTGGCAAAATGGGATATCACCTTCTAGCATAACATATGTACTTATTTGAGAATCTGTGCTGTATTCTGCGCAATGACAGAGTGCAGAGCTCCCTATTTGCTATAGTTATGCACTGATGATAAATTACAAGTGAATTTATTTTTGTACAAGTCAACAATCCTAAATGTAAATGTTTATTAGAACTTTTGTTACTGCCCTAATCGAAGGCATTAGTTAACTTGCTATTATTGCAGTGCAGTAAGTGACAGTTGGCCTATTTTACTTTTTATAAACTTGTTATAAACATGTACATTTATCCCAACCACACTTTTTAATTTTAATATTTTATCCTAGATCTTCTGCTGGCTCAGTTAACAGCAGCAGTTGAATTAGTGAACAGATGGAGCAAGAGTTACGCTAAGACTTTTCAGCCTGGGCGAAGTTTAGAAGAGACTAGATTTCTCTGCTTCATGAGGGAGTGCAAATGCAAGAGGGAACTGAAAGTATGTCGCGAGTTTATAGAATATCCAAGCTTTTCTGCATATGCTGATGGCTGAAGCTTTAAGAAGAAGGATTCTTCAGTAGATGGACTATGGTGAAAGAAAGGACCACACTCCTGATAGCTGTATGTTTCTATTCACGATCACAGAAGGGAGGTTCCTTGCCATAATCTGAGCTCCCAGACCTGCCCTTCCTCACCACCTGCAGCAAAGGGGCTGCCTGTTCAGAGGCTGCCCTCTCATCCTCAGCCTGTGAAACCACTTGCCAAATTTGGCCTTAGAATGGAATTCTCCCTTCAGTTGGGTAACGCCTCTGCTGGCAGTAAGCAAGAGTTTAGCTTCTCAAGAGTCATGTCACCAGGGTGACTGGGTTTGGGCATCATAAATCAGGCTACATGATTCCAATAGGAAAGATGGGGAGGGACTCTTGTTAGGGAGTGTAGTGAGAGGACAAGGAGTAATGACTTTAAATTGAAAGAGAGAAGATCTAGATTAGATATTATCAACAAACTTGTCACTATGAGGGTGGTGAGACATTGAAACAGGTTGCCCAGAGAAGCTCTGGATGACCCACCCCTGGAGGTGTCTAAGGCCAGACTGGATGGGGCTTTGAGCAACCTGGTCTAGTGGAAGGTGCCCCTGCCCATGGCAGGGGGTTAGAACTCAATGATCTTTATGGTCCTTTCCAACTCTAATGATTCTATGATTCAACCATCTTTTTCTCTGACTGTATCCTTGATGAGATTTAGGAAATGTTCCAGGTGATATCACTTCAGGAAATCTTATCTTCCTGAGTAAAATGGATGAGCTCCTTTGATATATCTTCTCATATAAAATCTCATCTTATAATCATGAGCTGATAATAGCATGTTTCTAAATGTAAAACTTCTAAGATTGTTTGCCACTCAAATGGCATCTTGAGACAGCCTGCATTATTAGTTGTATTTTTGAAGTGTCGCACACATACTGTTGTACAATCCATGTAATGGATAGTGTAAAATATTTTCATTTCTATTCCAACTTGGTATCATGAGTGAAATTAAGAAAATGTAATCTTTGTACTCACCCCAGCCTTTGGTTTAGCTCCAGAGCTGGCTACTGAACAGGAAGATGCTATGTCAGGAGCAAGGATGTTAGGAGACAAGTTTGTTTGTGAGTGACTTATTGAAGCAACATCCACTCCACTTTCAGAACCAGATTCAACATCCTGTTAAAAAATGTTGAAAGTCTCTTTAGTAAGTGTGAATATGAAATAAAAATATAGTTCTTCTAAATAATGGAAGTATTTAGATAGGCTTGCTCTAATATCTATGCTTCATTCTCTGCATAGAAATAATTCCCCTTACTCTTCTCCATTACATACTCATTTACTCGCTGTTCTTTTCAGTGTGGTGGTTTTCATTAGCTGCTGTTCTGCAATTATAAATCAACACTCACATCAAAGCTCCAATTCACCTAAATGTTAGAATGCAAGGTAAGAAAAATCAGTTCGGGGCTGCAGAAGTCTGACATTTTTCTCTGATGTTCAGTATTTCCTGTGTGCTCCCACCTTCTGTCTCTGGCAGCGTTGTGGGCTCGGTGAACATCTGTAAACCATTACACAGCTGAAATGACATCACCAGCCAGCAGTTTATACAATTCAGAGGTACAGCTCCCTCAGTTTTTGGAATCAGCAGACACTTATCAGCCAAGTGCTATTTCTGGTTAAAATGCCCTTACTTTTAATGACACTGATTACATTCCCTTTTTGGTTTGTTGGATTTTTTTTGTTGGGTTTGAGGTTGTTTTTTTGAGAATAAAAAGAAGAAGAAATATAGTATGTTTTATTGTTGAGGAAGTAAAAATATAGCACACGCCTGATTTACTGCATAGACTGAAGGCAGGGGATTATACTGCTTGATACTGCTTGCAGATAAATTGTGACACATGTCTGGCAAAGAGCTGGCTGTGTGTAGAACCAGCCATATACTGTCAGGATTATTAGCCAAGATGCAGCTTGTGTGAATACCACTACACACTATAGAAAAAAATAAAAAGTCTGAACTATTAACCCCAGCCAATTCTGCAGGCAAAGCTTCGGTTTCCAAAAACCAAGTTCCTAGAATAGGTGAAATATGGGGCAGAGACATCTCAGGGGTTCCGCTCCTGAACTGGAAAGAAATGGCAACCCTTTGATTCATTAATTGTCATTAAGTCTCTGGTCTGCCAATTAGACAGGTGCTTCTACCACCAAGTATTGCCCATGTGCTGTTTCCCGAAAAGGGTTAGAAATTAGACACAAAACTGTGCTCTAGGTAGGACCATGCATTTGAGCCAGATATTTCCTGTCAGGGAGTCCTGTGCAATGTGAAGCACTGGGAAACACAGCAGAGCCATGGGAAAGTCTCTGTAGAGGTCAACTTGGGTACAGCTGCTCTTAGAACCTTCTGCTTAGCAGAAGTGTAGAACCATCCCTCCCCTGCCCTATTACCCATGGCTTTGCATCACCTCCAGGTGCTTCATTACTAGAAAATCAATACGAGACTGAACACAATGCATAAAAGTCCTGAAAACCAAGTCTTTTGATCCTCTGTTTCATAATACCCAAAGGCTCAAAAATTCCTAGAAATCAAGTGTGTATAAATAGCACATGTACCATGTTTGATGCAAGCTGTCTTTCTGGAGGGCTGCTTTGCAGCATGGAAACAGGTACCACCTCTGATTATGGTGCAGGTTTATTTATACAGATTGCTTCAACTCCCTTCATTGCTGTAAGGTACTAGCTAAAATGCTGGCATGGATTGGTAAAATGCAGAGAACAGATGTTAACCTCGTATTTCAGATTTCTTGTGCCATCAGTGCTCGAGGACACGCTGTAGGAACACTGATATCCAGGGGGTAAATATTTAACTATTGAAAGTGTAATTATGTTATGTCCTCTAAAAATTAGATATTATATAATCTTCAGCTGACCAAACCCACTGAGACTTCAGTACAGATTTTCTCATCAAGATTTTCTCAATTGACTGTATAGCAATAATGAAGTCTGGCTTTAATAAGAAAACCCCCACATTATTTAAAAGAAAGTACCACTAACAAAAGCAAATGACCTGAATGTTAGCCTATAGATCTTGGGGCAGTATTTCTCAGGTTTCTTAAACTGAAAAGCAGCTGCAGCACATGTGGGTGAAATTAACAGGAAGCCTGCAGGAGAACACCTTTGGTCAGCCATTTCATGTTCCTCATAGTTACACGTGTAAACATTTTTCAGAAAGAAAGACTGCATCAATCATGTTTGCAAGCTGTCCAGTCTCCCTTTGGCTTACTCTCAGCAGGGAATTCTCACACTTAAGTAGATAAAAATAATTAAAGAAATTTAAATAAAGTGCACGGTTCTGCCCAGAATCTTATTTTGAATGACAGAGGATTTCATAAGTGTGTGTCTGCCAAAAATTACATGGACACTAGCAGAAAAACAAGACCTGTAGCTCAGATTTACTTTCGGTTCAAACTATTTAATGTCAAATGACACGCACACATATGCTCTGAAGCTGGTGTGATCCTGACTCTGAGCTGAGCCTGCATTTAGAGTAAGCCATAATTAGAGAGCCAGACATTTGCTGAATCTTGTCAATCTCCCTCTTTTTCATCTGGGAGTTCTGAAGCTCTCATTTATGAAAAGATGTCAAAAGGAAATAATGGATTCCAATATCACTGCCTTCAAAACACACATGCACACAAAAAAGAATCTAGATAAATTCTTGAATTCAACATAAATTCTATTCAAAGAGAGTCACAATTCTGAAATCAGGGATCTGATGAAAGTGAGGGCTAAAAGTTAAGAAAAAAAAAAAAAAGTTGAAGTAAATCCAGATTCTACTTAGAGTAATAAGAAACATTAAGTGAACTGGCTTACAGGTATATGCCTCCGCTTGTATGTTGGGGTGCTGGATGGGGAGGAGCCTGCACTGAGAGCATTTTCAATATCCTGGTCAAGCTGGTCCAGTTTCATAATTAACAGCACCATTGAATCCAGTCTTGATCGATCCCGGTCTTCTGTTATTTCCTAAGGAACAGACCAAACAACTGCTAAATTTGAAATAGTATTACTTGGAAGGAATAAGTTTAAATTAAGAAAGCCCTTTTTCTTAATTTGTCATGAAAGTATGTTGAATAATAAGTAGAAAAATATCTTTCTGCAACAAATACTGGTTTGTGTAATCAATTCACTGAGCATCGACTTACTGCTGGGAAAACATTTTCTATTAATATTTAATATGCATCCATTATAGCAATTAAATTTAAAAAGTACCACAAATGTTTGGTACAAATGCGTCATTACCATTTCCTTGATACACATAGTCTCTAAAGAGCTACTGATTCTAACACTCCTCCAACTATTCAACCCAAGTTAATTAATTTCATTCTATGAATGCAAATGTTGAAGGCTAATGTGTGACCGAAATAGGAGAGAAGAAATTTCAAAGAAGCCATTTTCCAGCTGAAGACAACCACAACTACTTTTCCTTGCAGAACTCATGTTTTGTAACTATGTTTTGTCAATTCTTGGCAGAGATTTCTATTGGTTGGAAATTCTTGGTATACATGAGATACTTTAGCATCATAGTAAACACAACATTGTAGATTCTCCAACAGGAAAGAGAGAAAAATGAGGGGTATTTCCATGACAGGCAGTAGTTCGTCCCGCTCCGTTCCCTTAATCAAGAGAGGTAACATGAAAATTAGCCAACCAGCTTGCCACAAAACTCAGGACTATGAAAACCCCCACTGCTTCCTGTGTGGATTTTCCCAACAGGAGGGATAGAAAATACTAAGTTCCATTAACTCACTTAAAATAATATTTTTGTATACATCCTTCTCAAGAAATGGAAACAAAAATGTTATAGTTAATTTATTGTGTCCAAGAGGTAGGTAAAATCAATGCCCAAATTAGACTTTTCTGATAGTAATTAAGCTGTTTTTCAGGCTATGCAGAGACTTATCTAGCTAGTTGGGATTCCATTAGTGTTTCTATTTGCTTCAAATACATTGTAAAACATGATTCAAAAGATTCCTGCTAGAATTTAAGGAATGGTATAGATAAAATAGTCATATATAACATGGTCTACATGGCCTTTATGTGAAGACAGAGGTGACAAAGGTTAGTTAACTAAATCTTTGGGAAGCAGGAATACAAATCTGTCAGTCCATAGCAGAGTTATGAACAACATCCACAGCAAAGGCCAAACCCAGGAAAACCGTGTATTTCATTTTTTTATTACAACATGATATCTTGGATTGAGTTCCTGAAAAAGCTGATGAATTTGCAGGACCTCCTGATGAACCTGCGCTAAGTTTAGCATGGCTCTGAGAGAATATTACCACAAACAAACATAACAATCAGGGTTGTTACACTTATATTCAAACTGAAAACATGTCCCCACTCCACTTCAGCTGATATCAAATTGATGTCTGCAAGTATCAGAACAGTCATTTCATCTAATCTGTATGGGTGCAGAAAACCCAATGGAGCACATAAGGGAGTGCTAATAAAGGAGAAGATATGACCTCCTTTGTGGCATGGGGCTATTTTCGCCACAGTGGGTGAGATTGCAGCCAGTTTATCCACCCAGAGGTGGCCAGTGTTGCTACCAAAACCAGTCTCCTACACACTCTCCTCACTGTGCATTTATTTCTCTTATTTTGGCTGCTTGGCTTGGAAATACATCACTGAAAAGGCTAGTCAACCTAAAATTTACACTTAAACTCCAAAAGTTAACTGCTACCCCACAACAAAATGAGTGGAGGTGACTGGGTGGGGTTTTTTATTTTGTTTGTTTTGTTGGGGTTTTTTTTCAGACCAGAGAGATAACAGGCATTTTACATGAAGACCAAAAATAAAACCAAAACCAAAAACCCAAAACAAGCTGGAATTTTTCCCAAGAAAATCGTTTGACTTATCCTGCCAAAAAAATATAAACTCACTCTGCATGTAGCAGATTTAGAATGCTGGAGAAGAATCTGGTGAAATGAAGAGGTTGCAAAATATTGCTCAAAGTGATATTCAGGCTTGACACAACGTGCTGGCTTTGCAGGCAAACATCACTTCCAGAAAACAATAATATTATCAGTATGGAATTTAGCTATTCTCTTCAGAAGTCCTAGCTATGGTTTGTGGTTCAACTGTTGTTGACACCCATCCTGTCGTTAGAAGTTTTAACTTTGTAAGTATTTAACTTTTTGTTTTCACTATTTACTGAATAGCGGGATAATTATCTTCTGTTGGCTGGAGAAATATTACATTGTATACACAAAAACCTAAGCATTATCTAAAAAATTTAATGTGTACAAATAAAAAAATCTTGGAGTTGGAAAATTCAGTAAAACACATTAAATAAATATTACTATAAGATTAATTTATGTTTAGACAGTTTTAGCCTTGATGTTATCTACTGAATTTCCAAGAGCTTTATAGCCTATTTGTCTTTTTTGCATCTCCCTTGTGTGTGTATTCTGAGATTTTGTTACTGAAGTGTGATATGGTCTAAAGCCAGCAAGATATTAGCAATTTATTTTCTTTTGAAAACACAGTATTTCCTTTGCATCCAGTCTTTCATATATTTCCTCACTGGTAAGTAGTTACCGTCCAAATTATAATGTGAAAATAAAAATTATATTCATAGAATTATACAGAAATCCTACCTTTATCATTATGAATTCAAAACTCAGGCATTAGAGGTACTTGGTCAAAGATTGCCCTTCCAAGCTTAATTTGTGACTTTGTAGGCATTTGCACTGGGCAATTTAGAAATGCATCAAAGACATATACAGTAGGTCAAACTTGAGAAGCGATTTGTCTGGAGATTTTATTTTTAACATGTCTCCACATGAAGAGGAAATTCTTTAGGTCATGAACTGGAAAAAGCAATATTTCTTTTAATTTGTATCCTCACTGGTGTGATAAAGGAGCTAGTTAAATTCCAATACATTCATATGTTTAGAACAGAAAGCATTGTAACTGTTCCCAGAAAGAAGGATGCTTGAATTACTCCTATATTAAGTATTAAAATCCCAAAGTTAAGACCATATTAAAAGAAATCCAAACATTTTTACAAGGAAAACAGTTCGCAAACCCTGTTGCTAGCATCAGCAAACAGTGTTAATAAAAGGAAAATATTTTGGAAACATGGTTGTAGATGAGATTCAACCACTTATTTAGACGCTTTTGTCATTTTGGAGCTTATATTGTTGTTGAAAAGAATAACACTTCCCTCTCCCCCCCCACTCCCATGTAGTCCTATGTCTTCAAGTGCTTACTTGCCTTTTTACTACCAAGCTGGTTTGTGCTTGCATTTAAATACCAAGGTTGTTTGTAAACATGATGTCCCTGTAACACTCTGCATGCAGAACACCTGGCAATTTCTGAATATAGTGTTATTTGTACATAATGTTATATTATTTTTTTTTTATTTTGAACATTTGATGGTGAAACAACAAACAGCATTAATCAGAGTATTTCTAGAAAATATCCCTCCTCCCCTTTTTAGCTTTTTTTCAGGCTGCAACAGTTTTATACCCATATTATCAGTATGTTACAATGATTTTAACTTAATCAAACAAAACAAACCAATTAATGAATACAGCACTAGGTAAGTTTGGATTTTATACATCCATTTTGTCTTTTCAGGGCATGACAAAACAATTGAAGCAGATGCTCTTCACTTCCTTGCTCTCTTAAACCATGTACTTCTCCAAGTGTATTTTCCTCCTTTTCCTGGAGCCACTGTTTTACATCACATACACACACACTTTTTTTTCTTATGTTAGTCCCTTTTCCCACAGACCTATTTCAACCAACTAGATCTGAAGAAAAGGGTACCTTTTGAAAAGAAATACGTACTGTTAAGAATAAAACCTATTTTAATTTTCACTGCAACGATTTTGTACAGAAGTAGTTAGGACACAGAAGTAACTTTGTGCTCTCTCTTAATACTCACAGGGGGACTGAATCACTCCCACCTTCCCTGTAAGTGCTCCGTTTCAAAGCATCTGCTGGTTTCCAGACCAGAGCAGAACCCTGATGGTGTCAGTGGGGTCCCCTGGTGTTAAGGAGACGAGAAGATGTTCCACTCCAAGCAGCCCCATGACAGGACCATCGGGGCACCACCAGTCTCATTCTTCCCTGACACTCTTGGGCCAAGATGCTCATCATTTCTTTGGAAAGGAGACCTTGGTTTTTAAAGGTAAGCTTAATGTACAACTGATAAGGCGAGCTTGATTACCCACTCTTTTGTGGAAAGAGTTGGCTGGTATTCTTGATCTGCAGCCAGCTGGACTGACTTAAAATCTTGTATTAATGCTATGCATTTTAGGTGGCATTAGTTATTCTTGTCTTTCCCTGCTAAAAAATACCCAGTTTGAAAAATAGAAAGTTATTAAATCACTGAACGGAAAACAAATGAAGAAAAATGAAAAATATGGTATTTTGGAGTTATCTGCTGATTTTTTGCTAGCAGGTGTGTAAATTAGATGTGTAATTTTCACCCTTCTACACTGAAGGGTACAGCTCACAAACTTTGAAAAATACCTAAGAATTTTATCTTTCTCTAGATTTAACACTATACAGTACCACGTTAGAGTCCTATTCTTCATTGTACAGGAGGGACTGCAGGTGTAGAACATTAAAACACAATGAAAAAATTAAAACGCTCCGTTCATTTTTGATGTAAGACACAAGGCCTAGACACCAGCAAAAGTCACAGTAAGATTACTGTTATAAATCATATCTTGAGCCAGTATTTAGAATAGACTGAAAATGGAACAAATAACACAAGGATACACTGACATACGCATGAACACGTGAGGAGACATGCTCGGGCACCCAGCTATCCCTACACATTCATGCAAGCTTTTGGGAAAGTAATGTTTCTTACAAGTACTTTAAATAGCCGACTTAATTTTCCAAATATAAAGTATTCAACAGCGTTGGTCTATGTGCCTTTTTTAAGTCCTCTTAAACACATGATTAAGTTATGTTTGCAAAAGTGAAATCTTCAGAGACACTTGACTACTAAGTAATGTAATAATTATAATTTTCACTGCTGTATCCTTAAAAGAAATGTAATAAATACAATTACTTCAGAAAGTCAGCCTCTGAATAACATATTCTCCTAAGAAAACACATTTTCTTTATACTTCCTGAAAAGAAAAAAAAAAATCTCCTTCTGTGGAGCACAGTGCTTACAGGGATAGGGCTGCACTCTTTGGAGAAAAGAAGAAAATGTGTTGGAAAATGAAAGAGAGGATAAAATTCAAATACATCCAACCTGGTAAGTTCCAGGAACTGGGATTTCAGGACTAAAAGCAAGGCGAAGCTTCTCCATTTCCTTAACTTTCCACAAGGTCCTTCAAACTCATGCGTTACTCATGGATCAGGTCTGAATTTAACCTGATTTCCACTACAGAAACTTGCCATCTTTCATGTTCAAAGCTAATTTAATCTAAACAGAAACATTCCTCTTTTGTAACTTCCTTTCTACAGCTGTTTTTGCCTAAACACATACTCAACCTGTAGGCTGTACTTTATTTTAGTCC
Organism: Thinocorus orbignyianus; assembly: GCA_013400375.1. NCBI lineage: Eukaryota > Metazoa > Chordata > Aves > Ciconiiformes > Thinocoridae > Thinocorus > Thinocorus orbignyianus. The sequence continues at coordinate 541,916 of VXBW01004871.1, forward strand.
AGGCAGTTTTGATTGTCCTTTTCCATGTTTCAGGTCAGCCAAGTAAACTATCTAGCAGAGATGTTATTTTAATAATGAAATCTAGCAATTCATTATTGATGAAATGGAAAATCACTCAAAAACCTTGGGGCAAAACATTCTGAGGAGTCATTATTACACGGCTGTGTTAAATCAGTGAGGATGGAAGGCAGTAGTAGTTAGTCATGAAGTGGTTGCTCTTGAAACACAACAACTCTGTAGTACAAAAGTAAGTCAATCATAGTCACATTCTAGCTAACGTCACATTGCCATGGAGAGATATTAATGGAAAACAGACTTCTCAAATCGTCACTTCTGCATTAACATTATGTCATATACTAATGCAAATAATAATTGGTGCCACTAATTCAGGTAACCAACAGAAGCAAACAGAAATGTAAAATTAACATCTTTAAATGGTACATCTTTTCCAGTGTAGAAGTTAATTATCTTGTACTTAAAATAGAGTATCATAAACTACAGATGACAGATGAAATCCATCTGTCTTTGGAGTTACATTTGTTTACAGTAGCTGGTCTGGTGACACTCAACTCCTAGTAACCATTCCTGATTTAGGATCATGTCAGAATTATGACTATGAAAATTTGCCAAATCAAATCATGCACGGAGCGCAACATGAACATAATCTGTCTTCATTGCGTGAAAAAAAAAAAAGTTAAACATAAAAACATTAATCATGCTCTTTCCAGCATAAACAATAAACAATTATTTTGCAATTTCCTCCTTCTTCATATTTTGTAAATTAACATTATAGTCACCTTTTATGATTATGCTCTTACGGCTATGACTTACAAAGTAAGCAAAAAGAAAGTTTTTACCTTTACTGGTCCCTTTTTCTCTTTACTATAAAGTAAAAGACTTCAGTCTTTATCATAGAGAGATTAAAAATCTGACTGCACAGCCTGCTCTGACTCTGCTTGCACCAGACAATCTCAAGAGGTGTCTTCCGACCTCAATCATTCTGTTACTCTGTGACAGTTTTTAACGCTTCATGCAATACACTCTTTGAAGAGGATACAAATGATATTATAGTGAGAACTTGTGTGGCATTTAGTACAGTTTGCCTAAACCCTTCTGTCTACTGTGATCCCCTTGCCTCAGTTTCTTCATCTTTTGTCAGTCTTGAGATTTGAAAGAGACAAAGAATAGAAACACGTACAGAGAAAATAAGGCTTCTCATGGGTTAATTGTAGAGGACTTTGGAGGTCTCTATACCAACCTACACACGCAGGATCAGTTGTAAGATCAGATCAAGCTGTTCAGGGCTTGATGAAGTCGGGCTATGGAAACCCCCAAGGATAGAGAATGCCCAGCCTCTGTGGGTAACCTGAACTCATCCTTGACTGTCCTCATAGGAAAAAAGCTTTTCTCTGAAGATATTGTGATAGTCATACTGAGCAGCCTCCTGAAGCTAATGGGACTCTTCCCACAACTGCAATGAACTTGAACCTAAGACAGACATGAGAATTAAGCCGCACAAACCACTGTACGCTCTAACTTCTCCCAGGTGAGAAATAGAAGTGCTGGTCTGAAGTGGTTATCATGCTACTCCAGTAAATGAAGAGTTTTGAGAATACAGGTTGGACTGTCAACTCAATCTTTTTAGGTAAAGTATCAGACTGCTTCTGCTTTTTACTTTAGTTTAATATTACTCTTTTGAGTCCCATGGGTTTATTTATATTTCTATGTATTTACAAGTCAGATAAACACACACGCATGCATGCTTGCACTCTGATTTGTGCAGCAAAGAGACTGTACATTGATCATAGTGTTAAATGTGACATTTCCTAAATGCAGAAGTAAATATTACAAGTTTACCTGGAAACGCTAATAATAATAATAAAAAAAAGGATCGGGTCAGCCCATTACCAAAAGTCGACTGAGGATTTTTATATATTGAATAACAAAACGTAGGAATATGCTACTCATTGAAACAGACCTAGTGCTTTATGGCTTCTGAGAAAGCGGTCATTTGTTTAGATATCCAGCTAGAGATGGAAGAATCTGCATTTATCATTCTGTTTTTGGTAATATTGCTCAAGTTAGCAGTTTACATGAGAGATCCGCTAGGCTTGCTTGTCTGCCAAACACAAACAGCTTCCAATCCCTCTCATGTCTGGAGGAGGCTGTTAAAAGAGAAAGGTAATCAAGGAAAGCTGAGAGAGGGTGTATTCAGCAAAGGGAATTTTCTTACACTGTACCCTGAAGCGTGAATAGATTATGGACACCTCTGTAAAGAGGCAACAAAGAAGCTGATGGTGGAAAGAATGAGGTGAGGGATTCAAAGTGGAGAGGGAGCTCCAATTCTTTTTTGAAAAGTTATACAATATATACAGGTATGTACCCACCATACTGAATCTCAGAGTCCAAGTATCCCCATGTCTGAAAGGACACCCAGGATCAAGGCACAAAAAGTGTGAAAGCAGATGCCTAAAACCTAATTTAAATGAGGTGCCAGTTAATCTGCTCCAGTCCAGAATGGACCTACTTCGTTTGTGCAGTGATGAAGGTATCACAGCGTCACATGAGAATCAAAACCCATAAACCATTCTCCAGTTTCTTCCAGGTAAGAAAGAGAAATGATTGCCTTGGATGGTTAAAATGTTAACCTATTAAATTATGAGTTAAATTAAGAACATAGGTTGAATGAGGTGAGGCAACCTGATGTGGCGTGGGGTGCCCTACATGTGATATGACAAGACCCAGTTATAGTTCTGTTGTCAAGATGGGCTAAATGGAAGACACAGTTTGGGGTGGTGGCTTTTTTTTTTTTCTCTTTTTTTTTTTTTTTTTTCTTTTTTTTTTTTGGATTTGTAAGACCGAATATTCAGTAGAACTAACGTGCAACACTATCTACTGCTTGTAGACAAATGAAGGAACAAGTAACTATCACCAGGGTGCAAATGGTATTAAAAAGATAAAGCAATGGCTAGCAGAGTGGGAAATAATAATGCTAATCCAAAAAGGACACTTTCGTGGTACAGATAACAATAAAAATGCAAAAGTGGAGTTATCTTTTGCAAATATAGAAGAGCAAACTTCACAGAAGCTTGGCAATATACAAATCGTCTCTGCACTGTTAATGCCCTGTCTTTGCACAGACCACCCATCCGTGCAAAGCTATTTGGAAATAATAATAATTTTTAAAATAATTTTGGTGCTACTTCTGGTTCATTTAACTAGAAAGAAACTCAAGATTTTTGAAGTCATGCAAGTGACCTGAGAGAATTGTTTAACGATTTTCTTGGGCTTACTGTTGTGGCAGATGTAGCAATGGATGGTGAAGGCTGTTGCAAACTCCCAGAAGTTATGGTAGAGTCATCTTTTTCTTGTGCAGACATTCCATGACAAATAGAGAAGGGAAGCTGAGAATTTAAACTCCTCCCTAGTAAGACTGAATTTGTTTAGAAACCATGAACTTGAAAACAACACTGTTTCTTTCAGAGGCAGAATGTTCTCTGCAACAAAAACACTGCAAACGATTCTCAGAATGCTACTTATGGTTGCATGTGACTTGCATGACATGATTGATTAAACTGTCAGTATATAGAGAAAAACATTTGTAAAACCGAGTGACCTTTTTACTGCAGGGCTTAATCAACATAGTACCCCCCGACACCCACCCTCCCCCCAAATCATTATAACAGTGATGGTAATTATAGCACATGCACCTCCAGGTACAAGACCTTGAATAGGGAGACCAGCGTCTCTTCCTACAATTAAGGACACTGTTCAGAAAAAGTTGTGGTCAAACATTATTTGAAAGTCCCAAAGCGCAAAGATCTACTTGCTTGCCTCCCAGCTCCGCCCACCATACTGCTGCAAGATGTGCTTTACTGTAAATCCAAGTATCCTGCCTAACTTTTCTAAATTTAAAATCTGAAGACTGATTATTAGCTGTGTAAGTGCACTTGATCTTGTCTCTAGCAATGAGCTGAGCTTTTCGGCTATACCTCCCCACAGATTGTGTAGACTCTTACTTTCTTTCTTGCAAACATTCCTTTAAATACCAAGGCAAAGTCTAAGGGACATTTTCTACTGTATAGCAAACCCACTGCAAAACCATACAGTGATGAATGATTCAAAATATACTTTCACCTTGTTTAGGAACTTTATTCTGTTTATAGTTATATCTGAACTTAGTTTTAAAGAATAGATTTCTAAATCACCATCGCATACTGGTCATGATTTCGCAGTTATTTTGATTTCCCCCAAATTCACAGTTCTACTACAAGTTACTGTTATCTCATCTACTCTCCTAGACCACCCCTTACCTCTCCTTGTGCCAGAACTAGTTTCCAGTAGCATGCCAGTGGAGATCCAGCTGAACAGTCCCTGGGAAGGGGGTATCACTGAGCGGGGTCAGTTCCCTGCTCTGGTTCTCCATGCAGACATGCAAATGTCAGTGCTGGCCAAGGAAGCCCAAACAAAGGTAGGACAAAAAGCTCTATCCATTTTTTGGGGGTGTTTTTGTTTTTTTCCCCCCAAAATCCTGGATTTATATTGCTGCAAAGCGACCACATAATTGTAACCTTGTTTTTACAGGCAAGGTTATGCTGATTTGATAGACATTGCAGGGTTAGAGGGCTTCTCAAATTTTTTTCATCAGGCCACCACTACAAGGAACTTAAGGGAGCCTGCACATTTGTAACAGTTGGTCTGAAAGAGACACATATTGTTAAAAAAGAACAGTCAACTGCTGTCCCTTGCCCCTTGATTCACCCATGTATCCTTCTTTAGCTTTGCCAATCTATGCAGCTGATGAAATGCCAAAGATATTTTTTTATGTCACAAGTTTGTAGAAGAACATGATAGCATGAGAAAATCCACTGCTAATTTTTTATACTCAATGAAAGGAGTTTAAGTGACTTGTTTTCTTGGAAAAGGGCTCATTCTTTCCCATGTGAAAATTGGATTGTCCTGGTGACAATTACTTTCTTATTAAATTACTTCTGCACAGTAAGATTTGAACTAAGGGCAGTTTTGTATCACAATCCACAGCACATTGATATGTATGAGAACTGGTATTGGGAACTAAGGAGATGGTGGTAAAAATCTTGATCTTGACTTGGATTTGTAAGACCGAACTGAAGTTACAGCTCAGGTTCAGGTTAAGACACCACATCCTTGAATTCTGAGAACTCACCTCACCAAAAATGTCTCAACAAAAAGGTAACAAAATTCATATCAGACTTCTTAGCTTAACTACTTGGAAGCCTAGTCACAGGCAAAATCCAGACCCCCCAAATGGGGTCAGGATCAATTATCTGGGGAGTGGAAACGCTTATCAAGGCAACTTGATTCCTTTTCAGCCACACAAAGAAAGAGTCTAGATAGCTTGAAAAGTCTTCACAGTACAGTCGCTCAATTTAAATTCTTACTAAGTAGTAACAAATGGCAATCAGAGGTTTTGAGAAATTAGAGAATCTGGATCACCCTTTATATGGCACACACTGTATTTTACAACTCAGATATTTCCTAGATTAAATAACCAAATGCTGCTGTCATGTCAGTTTCTCTGAAATTCTCCAACAATCACGAGATGCCTTCTGAAGAACTGATAATGTCTCAAACTGGGTAGAAACTACCAACCCCCCCTTCCTTGTTTACCTCAGACACCCCTTAATAACATCTGTCTTCTGTATATTGTTGTCTGAAATTCATCAAAGCGAAGCGTCAGACCATGTGGTAAAGTGGTTGACTGGAATTTTGTAAAAGTCTGTGGTTCAGTCAAGGAATTCCGCTCTTCTGTATAATATATTCAGCTATTTCATGTATGCCTTTGAAATATGTTTATGAGCACTGGAATTATTCTAACTATTAATGTTACTTAATGGGATTGATCTGTGCACAGTGCTGAGCATTGAGGGCTTGCTCAGACATACACAGTGGCCTGTAAACTAGCCTTTAGGGTTGACTATCCCTTCACATCAAAAGGCATAACCCATATAACATGCAACCAAAATACAAAGTTACTCTGAAAGCCTCATTCTTCTGTAACTACCTTTTTTTGAATCATTGAATTCCTTCTCCCCTAAAAAAGTTTGCTGCTTTGATTTTTCTGTCGTTCCCTTTAAATACTCATTTTCCTTTAGCATTTCTGTCCTAAATCCTTAGAGGAGGCACAAAGTTGCGCCACGTAACTGCTCCTGAAGCAATTTTCCATAAACATTTAAATGAATACAATTTGTACACTTGTTTTTAAGCAGCCACTGCTTTTACAACAGTTCAGCCTCTTGAGTCGAGTGACTATTTTAATCTGAAACCACCAACTGCTTTAAATATTATACAATATTAAATATTAAACATTTATATACACTATTAATAAGCTAACAATAGAAAGTCATAGAGTAATAAAAAATACAACTGGAAGAGATCTTGAAATGTCATGTCATCTGTCTCCCTCTCAATGACAGGACTGTCATACTTGACGGATGGTTCCCCAGCTTCTCATGCAAACCTCCAAAACTGCCCCAAGCAAAAATGTTTTTATTCCTGTCCTACCTTCCTTAGCATGAAAACCTAATTCGAATGTGGAATCTCAATCTTCCTCTAGCTTGAACTCATTAATTCTTATTTTTGCCAATTTTTGCTCTGCATGACAGACTCTTCTTGTCCTTGGAGATGGTGTTATGTTCCCCCCTAGTCTCTTGTTCAGGCTCATTCTTTCCTCTCCCCACTGCAATGGCGGGGACTGTTTTTTTCATCTCTGGCCATTCTCATGTCTCCTTTTGAGTCTTTTCTCGACTCTCCTCCCGAAGAGCAACTTGTAAAACCCTCTGCCTTTACTACAGGAGAAACTGATGTCAAAAGTGCATTTCTAAGAAAAGCACAGTATGCTCAGGACATTTTCCTAAATGATTTACCTCTTTACTGTATTCCACTTACATTTGTACTGCTGTTGAATAGGTACTAGTGCTTTTCTATATACAGTCTTACCCGTACTGGGCATGCTTGCCAGTCACACCCTGGAGCCATGCCCACCGGCAAACGAATTACACGGTGTTATATGATAACTAATCCTCTTTAGGAACTAAGACAAATAGCTTCAAAAATAAATATTAGTGTATATTCATTTTAAAAGTGCCCATAATTTATCACAACTAAAGTGAAAGTTCAGCACCAATAGCATTCCATGGGGATATCACTATATAATTTGTTTTCACATCATTTCATAACTCAGCCACAATGAGTATTGTGTGACCTACACCAAGACTGTCTAAAGATTTTCACTTCCTCTATCAGCAATTGCAGAAATACATTATTCCAAATCGTATACACAGTTATTAGATGGAAAAAACAGACTTAGATTTTATTCTTCCCCACTGCTTATTTTTCTACTTCCAGATTTTCTTTTACAACGAACGAATTGTAAGTCTCAGATGCAGAATGAATTATCTGCTGAAAAAACTTCAGTCTTCCTTACTATAAAATCTGAAAACATTTCATATGGATACACCGAGGTGGGAAAAAGTGTTAACGGAAACAAAACGCATTAGAAATATTGACGTGGCAGACTGCTGCATATCATACTTGAATTCATAAGATAGTTATCTTATAAAACACAGGCTGGGTTTACACTATCAGCCAAGACAATAATGAGTAAATAAGCATTAAATGTCAGGCTGAGCTGGAAACATGAACCACTACAGCTAGGAAGAAGCTCACTAGCAGCGCGCTGGCTGGACTTGAATCCAGCCAAGACTGGACTGTGGCCACAGAATCTTCCTTTTCCTTTCTGTTCCTAAGAGTTTCAGCAAGGTTGCAGCAGGTAATGGCATTAGAGCTCAGCTCTGACAGTCGGAAATGGGAGGGGAGAAGTGCCCATCTCTCAGAAAGGACACGGTGCTCAAACCAAGGTCAGTCTGTAAGCCTGTGTCGGTGGGTCTGTCCACAAAGGACCCATTAGGCTATGATGTGACTGGGAGATGAGGTTGGTTACAAGTCCTAGCTTTGACTAACACCCAACATATCTACACTGGAAATATGACCACAGCTATGCAGGAGATACATATATATGTAAGAGCGGAAAATAGATACAGAAGTTAATTGTAGTTCTAAGCATGGCTTTAACAAACAGCAGGCTTGATTTCAAAACTTACCTCAAAGAAGAGATAGAATAAAAAAGATAAACATTTCAGAGCCAAGATTCAATCAGATATTTTAAGTAATGTTCAACAAACCTGGATTCCATTCCGAACTCTTCCCCAAAATACTTATTGGGGTTAGTATGATTTCACTTTTACAAAACAAACTGACAATATTTTAATGATTTAATTGTAATATGGTTTTAATTATTTTCAATTGATTCAATTTCACCTGAACCTGTATTTCTTGCTGGAAGTCAAGATCTCATTAACTAGAAAATTCCAGAAATTATGGCTGGAAATATCACAAAAATCTCAGAAGACGCTGCCAAACAAAATTTGAAAATAAACCCAACATTTGAAAATTTACTAGTAAGATTTGTAGTAAGATGTTATTCTGAAAACACTAATTTTGAATGAAAATTTAAAAAATAAACTTTTGCCATAAAATAAGAGTTGAAAAAAACCAAACTGACACAGGAAAAGAAAGCTCATTATGAGTAAGAAAAGAGAAAGATATGAAAGAAAAAACATAAAAAACACCCGGAGAATTTGCTCCAGCCTGAACAAAACAACAGTATTGTCAGTCAGCACCTTACTATGATCTTGGCACTGAACTTCTGGGGGATTTTAACTGGACAAACAGGCAACTACAAACACTCACACAGGATGTTGCTAACAATAAGCTATATTGTAAAAAAGCAGATGGAATAAAACTCATATATGCCAAGAAGACAGGATACAAAGGGCATTGGAGAAAGTAGCATTCAGGATAGCAAACAAAAAAGAATAGGAAATTCAGTAGAGTTTTCAGTTACACTTCACAAGTAGCCTGAAGTTTCACGTGATCAATGTCGTGTAGAAGAGTTCAGACACGAACAGCAAATAACGAGGGATATTTTAAAAATATTGAACGTTACCATTTTGAGAAGGTATTCAATAAAGCTGTCAGCTTGGATCTGTTGCAGGGAAAACATATTCATTCGTATTCAATTGCATCTCTGGGAAACTCAGCATGGTGTGATTTCCAGTTCTTAATGGCATGACAGCCATATCAACAGAGAAATAAATAAAGCAGATTGCATAATTTATTCGAGCCTTTTCAGAAATGCTACCTTGGCCATTGCTTAATTCATCCTGTCTCAGATCAGTGAAAAAGTCTTAACCAACATCTACTGAAACAGGTCTACCTGACATAAACCACTTCTGTGAATTCTATCAGTCTTGGATCATTAAATGGATCCTTGCGATCTTGTGGAAGGGCCAGTTGGGCTGGGAGTAATGTAGATTTTAAGAAGCTCTAAGATTAGGAGGCAATGATTGCAAATCATGGCTCTAATTCAACCTCAATCCATGCTCAACACTATTGGATGAAGGCTAGTAGGAGAGCCTGCGAAAACTATCTAATTAATGTCTCATGCTAATGTACAGTGTCTTCCTGTTCAATTGCATATTAACACAGAGATGCAGAGGAGGTTTAAAGAAGTTGGAATGAAACAGTAAAGGCAAACTAAAACAATGAGATGAATAAGTTACATTCAGATCATAATTTAGGCAATGACAATAGTTCTTGGAATCACAGAATTGTCAGAGTTGGAAGGGACCTCTAGAGGATCATCTAGTCCAACTCCTCTGCTAAAGCAGCATTGCCCAGAGCACATCACTCAGGACTGCATCCAGGTGGGTCTTGAAGATTTCCAGAGAAGGGGACTCCACAACCTCTCTGGGCAGCCTGTTCCAGTGCTCTGTCACACTTACCCTAAAGGAGTCTTTTTCTCATGTTCAAATGGAACTTCCTATATTCCTGCTTGTGCTTGTTGCCCCTCGTCCTGTCACAGCTGTTTCATAACACTGAGCCTAAGATCAAAGGTGACCTTGTAGTCTTACGGTCCAAGCAGAAAAAAATGTCTGGGATGTTCTGAAGAGCCACCAGTCTGTGAAGGCAACCACAGGACTCAGAAAAACACGGAGACTGTGAGCAGGAGAGGTTGGTCCTCCACAGCGTAGTCAACTGGACTTTTCAGCAGTATACATGCAGATATTGTGGGCACAGGAGGAAAATTCTTGCCAGGTCCAATGTATGAGATGGACCTACTGAATGAGTCATAGCTTTCATGACCTCAAAGTTAACGTCTGATTTAAGCCTCAGCTGAGCAAAGACTGAGTGGAAAAGCAGCAAGTAAAGTGGTGGGAAGGAGTGTGGTACAACTAGGCCAGTGACCAGGATATTTAGTGAGAGACTCAGACTGCTGCAGTACTACTTAAATTTCAAATCACACAAAGGATACTGTAATCTAGAACTACAAAAGGATGGGAGAGATTATGGTAGATGCTAGAACTGAAGCCATTAAAAGACACAAAAATATTTTCTCTACTGTTAATGAACATCATGGGAAGGCCACTGCCAGGTCTTTGAAATCCAAATATGAGCCCCAAGAATTCATAATGTTGTATTTTTGGATCAGTTAGAGCATGTTAATGGGCCTATGTAGCATTATCGGTGACAGTGCTGTAGAAATGTAATACATTTAGAGGCTGGTGTGAAACGAAAGTGGTGAAATAATTGTAATTCTTGGGTTTACCAATAATATTAAGAATTGTGCCTCCTGGATCTTTAATTATTTAAGTCAACAGTACGATACCCTAATTGACTTTATAAGATTAAAGCAGTTTTTTTCCTTTAACTGGGAAGTTAGACATGAAAGACCAGCAATTAACCTGACCTGGTTTTTACAGTTCTGGGTTTCTGTTTGAACTGTGTTTTCAGTAGTTCAACCCTTCAAGTTAACAGAATAAATTAATTTGCTAGCCATTTCTTCATAGTTAGTGTTACTCAAATAAATGAGATGAGTCTCCAAATATGATTTAGTGAATTAAATTCAGATCAGTGTAATCTGGATATTAACAATGGGGACAGGATCAGGATCAGACTCACATAACAACTATTTGTAGAACTGAAAAAAAAGGGAAAATATCAAGATTCAGTGAATGCTGGTAAACTGAATTGTCAATGAATAATGAAAAATTATCGTGGGGTAGGAAACAGACTGTATGCACTAGTGTTTCCCGTCTACATATCTGCATATTCCAGCTTAGCTGGATTGCAATAAAGTACACTTTAAAAGTTAAATCTTTGAAGCAAACTGTTATGCTTACCTAAGTCCATAAATCTCAAATCCTAGATAATCTTTTGCACATATATGTGTATGAAAATGTCCGATCGTTCAAAGTTATTCAATCTCTTAAAATGAACAAGCACATACCATTTTAATTATTAAGCTTTTGGGTTTGGGGGCTTTTTTTAAAAAAAAAGTTTGCACACTTCTATTTCTGCTGGGCTGGATTCTTTTCCAGGTGACTCATTCCCCTTTGCAACTATGCAATAGGCAACCTATGGTATGTCACTGAGAAGTGTCTGCTTACATATACAGAAAAGAAGTTTAATGAATCATGAAACCATGATGCACTAACAATAGCATGTCCTTAAGCAAAAGGTATAAAACCATTTCAGAACAGACTAGAAACATTTATTTCAAAATCCACCATAAAAGGAAGCATTTGTGTACTTTTTAACCTTATTTTCCATTGTTGTAAAATGTTTTGTTGATAACAAGCTGAAATGCTACTCTCCATGTCGGACGTGATCTTCTGCTTTTCAGGTTAAAAAAATCTGACTGGTTTACTATGATTCGCACTTCAGAAATGTGAATCTTAGAAGACTCTCCCAGTGCAACACTGTGATTTTTAGTAATGGGACATTTCTCAAACAGATCTTTTTTTCAAACATATATATGCGTTCAGAGCCCATGTCTGATATTTAAAACTGTTGCCTTGCTTTCACGCAAATCCAGTTAGAGCAGTACAACCTGTTAGTTGGAAATGCAACTACAAAATTGCTAAAGTCCAGTTATTTACCCTTGCAAATACATGTTAAGTAAACACACTAAACAAACATAGCACTGTACGTTTTGGAGTATATAATCTCTGGGAAAAGAACGTCTATTGATTTTATTTTCAAAAGCTGTATAAGACAGTAGGGCAATATTGTTTCTATACCTACTATTTCTAGGTGTGTCCATAAAATAAACAATAGGCACCATCTCCAGTTAATGAGTAAATGTAGTGAAGAATTAAAGGAATGGATACATTCTTGATTGAAATTTTACTAACTTTTTTAAAAACAATAGTTTTGCGTGATGAAACAGTAACATTACAGTGTCTTAAAACTTTTCCTATATTTCTGTAATAACCATAAGACTGTATGGTTATTTACCCTTCATAAAGATAGAAACCGCAAGACGTTTTGCTACACTGTTAAGAAACATTTTCAGTGTAGGGTTTCCTGATATTACATGAAATAACACTGTCACCACATCTTGTGACAAAAACGTGAAACGTCTTTAAAGGTCGGCATAGCTTTTGCATGAAATATGTCTACAGAGAAAAAAAAAAGTTGCTTGAGAAAGGAGAATGAGACTTTTGGAATAGCTAACTACAGAGCAGCTGGCACAGATTAGCCTATGTCCTCATACAATCAAAATGTTTCTATTAGAGAACTTGAGATAACTAGCTTGAGAGCATTTAAGTGTACTCCAGTATTTTTTTTTCCAATTTAATCAAGCATTATCTCATGAGATATGACTGCATTATCCCAGTGGAGTTGAACAATTACCAACCCTACACTATTTTATTTATATATATATATTTATTTAATATCAGGTTACTGGGCTTGATTTTTATCTGCGGTGTATGCCAACTATTATGGGCTTAACACAGGATGCACCATGACAAAATCAGCTCAGGGGAAGGCAGAAACATTGCATGAAAACTCTGGCTACCGATTCACAAGCAAGGCCAAAATGAGTGAAACTACAGGCTCAGAAACGCATAGCAGAAATACATAGCTGGGGAAGGAACCTGATTCAGGCTCCAGCCAGCGACAAGGCAAGCTCTACTGGATTTATAGTCTCCACCACCTGGCCTCCCCAAGGAAGGACAGTACCAAGAACACGACAGACTTCAAGTGCATTTAAGGCACCTTACAACGAGGGGTGCTGGACCAGTCATCACTCCATTTGAAGAACTGATTTGGAATCTAAAAGTGTTTCTTACTGTGTAGAAGTTCAATATTAAACTAAATGTTCCTATCATTAAACATGGGCTTCTACGTGTGGGAAAAAGATAAGTGCATAGTCATTCCGGAATTTCCAATAAAATATTTATAAACTGAAGTTCTATCATTATTTGAGTTAAATCCTGCTTCCTCTGACTCATATCAACGTGACATATAAATGCCAGTATGTCTGCTTCACCAAGTCAGTATGTTTATTAACTTGAGCAAAATACCATTTGGCTTTTCTTCATTTAAAACTTAAGATAATATATTTTATTATTAGGCCAGATTACTAGATGACCGTAGGTCAAATCTGAGGCCCTTTGAAGTAATTGAGAGTTTGCTAGCAACAAAATTAGGATTTCTCCAAACTGATTTGCATCCTTCTGCTAAGTGCATCACCCAGGGCAACCATGCCCAGGAGAAGCCTTTTCATTCTGAGAGTTTATTTTTCTCTTGGCTCAGTTACTCAGCAGCTGTTTATGCTTAGGAAGAGAAAGATTTCCAAATATGTGATTAAGTTCAATATTACTATTGATACTTATGTACTTCCCAAAAAGGATGAGCTTTAATGCTATTCTTTAAAAGAAGAGGTGAATAGAGATGAAAGGAAAACTTGCTCATGGAGAAGAATAACAGAAAAGGGCATGGGGGGAAAGTGTCACATAGTTTTCTCAAACTACTGTACGGAGACCTCAGAGAGACAGAACGCACATGCCAATGATTAAGAGCACACCCACCCATGTGGGACTGCTAAATTTCATCTAAATCTGAATTTAAAGCACGGGTGCTGCAAAAATGGGAGATGTCCTCACTGGGAGCAGACTGTGAATTTGAATACAGAATGGAAGGGACCATAACAAGCAGGAGCAATATTGCAGCTGAGATACATAGGTGGAAGGTCCTCAGGAGCCTTAAAAGCGCTCTCTCAGAGCTGCAATATTAATAAATATTAGTATCCTATTAATATTTCAGTGCTTCTTCAATACAGTTAACCCACAATACACATAACAAGGGAAAATGATTTTAACTCCATTTTAAGGATGTGAAAGTTGCAGGCAGGATAAACATTTTTCCCAAGGCTAATGCAGGACTTTACCTAAGCAACAGCACTGACCACCGAGCTAAATGCCCTCCTGCTTTTAACCCTCCATCTCTCTTCTCCGTTCCTGGGAGTGGTAACATTGAGAAGTGTATTTAGCACTCTGGTTAGTGGGGTAATGACTACGTGTTGCTATGATTGTGTCTGCTGGGCAACGTTTCTTTACTGGTTCTCGTGTTTCAGGCTCAGTTCTGACAGTGCAATCAAAGTGGAAAAAATGTAAATCAGAGTTTTCTTGATATTGTTGAATGCATGTACTGTCTTTTTACATTTAACAAGAAGATAATTTTTTTTTCAAATGTTCTTCCCCTGCTCCCTTCATCTATAGAGATTTCCAAAGCAGCTCTGTGTAGCTCTATGTTTATCAGATTTTTTTCTCCTTTTCCTCTCTGAGACAGGAAGCTGAGGGTTTTGACCTTGTTTGGATCTTTCCCAGTGTCAGGAGGTGGTCTGTTCAAAAAGATTCCATGACACTGATCTCTTCCTGATTTACCAGATAGCTAGGTCAATAAATAAGGTCTCTACTGTTTTCTTCCACTGCTGTAAAATAACCAATGGACTCTTCTGAGAGCTAATTATCAAATCCCTTCAGTTTTTCTTTCAAGGAACAAGCGTTATCTTTCCGATTAGCAAATTCCACTGCAGCATAATTTAGCAAAGACTGCCCAGTTGTAGGAGCTCTGGCTCACATGAAGGAGTTCATTTAAGTAAAATGTTAACACCAAAGACCTCTTTCTTCATTACAATTTTTTCTACGTCCTTCGATCAGTATATTTTCTCATAGTCATGAAAAGCTTTTACAGTTTATCAAAAGATTATAGAGCAATTATCATGTCCAGCAAATCCACCAGTGACAAGAATAATTTTCCATTTGCATTCTCCTCGCCAAAGCGTCCTGCCTTCGTGCTGCTATTGCCTCCCCATATGACTGACCATATCCTGTCCTAGATGAGGTTTAACATTAACATTTAACATCAGACACAACCCATCAGAAATAGGTTAGAAAACATCTTTTCTGAGACTTAGCGAAACCAAGGAAACGTGGAAGGATCCAGCAACTGCTAAGACAGCTGTCTTTAAATATCTGGCAGAAGCAATCAAAGCACTTCTAAAAGATCATATAGCCCAATCTGAACTGATCTACTATTTTATTCCAAAGGAAATCTTTATTTGAAAATCAAAACGGTTATTTTTAAACAGATTTCACTTGCAGTTCAAAATTGTTGGATATCAAATGTCATTCAATAGGCTTAAGCTCACAAAAGTCCCCAGAACGTAGTCAAACTCTTTTTCTACTCTTTTTGTTTCTGTACATTATATTATTTCAACTGGGATATTCCTTTTAAAAGTTACATATTTAATATGATTTTACTGGCTATTCAAAATATGCATAAAGTGCTCATTTTGCCTGTATATTGTACCCTCAAGATTTAATGAAGTATTGGAATTCAAGGAATTCCCAAACCCTAACACCAACTCTGTCTTTGATTTAGAATAAATAAGATGACTTCTCTGTTTCCATTTATTCATGCTTGCACTGATGTAAGTTTTCTCCTGGTTGGCTCAATTTTGGTTAGATTCTCTGAGCAACAACTCAAAAAAGTAGGATGTTTACAGGAGATTATGTGATAAACATAACATACTGTTTTTAACAAAAAGCTTCTACAATGATTATTTCTAGAAATTCTTATACTGCATTTTAAAACACAAATAATAAACAGATGGGGGATCATTTCTGCAGGACAGGCTGAACTAGAACAAACAAATGCTTATCTTATTTCCCTTCGAAACACGTGAAGTGATATAATCACAAAGCAACTGTTCCATACACTGCCAAAAATTATCAAAACCGCTGCCACATAATACATATGCATACAACATGGGGACTACCAGAGAAAGGTAGGAGATTTTATGCCTTGGTCATGGTAGAGAAGACAAATCTCACTATTTGTCATGGGGTAATGGGAACCACTCAGGCAGAGAATGGCCGACAATGTAATCAAATAGATGCCATAGATTCCTCTCGACACGGAGCCTTCTTGTGCATTACTGGGTTAAGTCACAGCCCACACTTGCTGGGCCTGCTGGAATTGTGTCCTGGCTGTAAATCTCTGTTCGTGTTATATCAGACAGAGTATCCAAATTAGACAGATAGCCCAAATCCAAAATACCCACTATAAACTATACTTACTATTACACTATCCTGCATACAACAGAGTTTTTTCCTCTGTACAGAATTACAGAAATTTTATCCAGCACATGGAATCAAATGTTAGGATTCACAATAAACAAAGAAAGAGTCTTAAAATAAACTACAGACAAACATTTCCTTTGCATTTTTCTTTTTATTAACACACACCCCCACCCCAGCTGCCTTGGGATGATCAAGGGAGAGCAAAGATTTTGAGCTGCTGAGTTTCTCTTTTGTCTTGAAGAACCTGGGGTAATATCAGGGGTAAAACCATCCCTAATTTCAGCTCTCTTAACACATTTAATAATTCCATAAGCCATTTTTGGTGAAAAACGTTTCAAGAGCGAGCAAATCAGCTATTTCTGATTTAGTCTGCTCATATACTTTCTGTTTCTCTTTTACAGATGAACTTCATCATTGAGGCTTGCAATTCTGTCATTCATAAAAACTGAAGCTAATACTAAAGGGCCTACAGAAGGGAACTAAAGAGTTCCCTTCTCCTACAGGCAGCAATAAAGAAAAACAAAAGCAAGGTAATTGTGTTAGAGACAAAAAATTCCTAATATAAAAGAAATAGACAAAAAGAGAAACTGTTTCAAACACGTATTAAGTGCAGTTTAGTGCTTACACTGTGTAGTATTTATTTCCTCATTCACCACTTATTCAGACTGAGTTTGATTATGCTTGCATTACTTTCCCTGTCTACATCCCCAGTGGTACATAGCTTTGTTTTCAAAAAAGTTTTAGGTTGAAATGGAACAGGACACTGAATTGTAAAACACTGGGAAACGCACATCAGGAGGATGCATTCATGGAGAGCTGCACAGCTGGCCAACAGAATGAAAACATTACCACAAGACTACTGGGAATTAGTGAGAGAACTAGAAAGCATAACTACAGGGGGAAAAAGTATTCTTCACTAGTTTTACATTGGATCTTATATATTTCAGACAGCTGAACCAAAACCCGTAAAAATCTCAAAAGACTGCCTAGTTTGCTTAGGAGCTAAATTTTAACCTTAAGTCAGAAACCCGTATTCTTCTACTGGGGAATATTTATCAAATTCACTTAAAAGGAAACTGTAACATGCTGACCTCTTTTAAAAAGATGTCTTCAGAAGATTTGTTGGTAGTTAACATTGCCCAGTCATAACAATTACGTATCTTGCATCCAGTTTGGTTGAGGTAGAGGACTGAGTCAGACATCTTCACGTTGCAAGCAACAGGAGTACGCAATAATGTGACTACATCTAATAACCATTCTTTCAATTCACGCCTCTTGCACTGTGTGGAAATGAGGCGTGAAATGAGGCGTGCTACTCACTGACATGCATTTTTTTCTTAAAGCAATGATAAAAAAATTCCCTGGCTATTGGCAATCCTAAAATACAGTTTTTCCTCTGTGAAGCTCTGCCGTAGCATCTTTCAGATCAGCAATGCAGCTATCGAATCAGGCAATTTACACAGAATCTCCCTATCTCACATCTTTCACCATGTCACTTATCATGCTTTATATCACATCAATCAGCAAACTCACTTCAAAAGCATGCTCCTGGCCCAAACTAAACCACATGTGTTATAAACACATATGTGCCTTAACCCACTAGCACAAACCTGGCTAAAAACAATGTGAAAAACTTCTACTTCTTTGGGAAACACAACTCACGTCTTAACATTTTGGTTGTTGAATAACATATGCAGTTGCATGCTGAGAACGTAAATTCTAATTGCCTCATTTTAGGATTGCAGATGATTTAGCAGCAATGGGAAAGGGCATAGAATGGCTTAAAAATCACATCTGCTCATTTTCACAATTACATGATTTTGGCCAAATATCAAATAGCTTGCCTTATCTTATGCAGTCAAATAGAAAAGTTATATAAAACTTAAAAAGTAGACAGAATGCATTTTAAAATACAGATGAAAATTGCCAGGTTAAAGGATTTAGCAGTACTTGTAGTCAAAATAACGTCACATCTCAAACAATTTTACTAGTTCAAAGTCTCAGAATTATAGAGGCAAAAGCATCTGTGATAAGCCTATGTAGGATAAGCCACTTCAACCAAACATAATGAGCACCGAGGCAGGTAAAAATAGATAAGGCAGCAAAAAAAAAAAAAAAAAGCAATGATAATAAGAATGGCAGAGAGTTTCAAACTGCTGGATTTCAAAGAGGAAGCATTTGATGCCTGCCTTTTACACCAAGTTTGCTGCTCGCACACAGATTAGTTTGGTAGATAGGATCTAAAGACATCTAATCATCAAACAAGAATCAGCCCCCGTGGTTCTTGAGGAGCCTCAGTGTGCATAAAGGCAAAAATAAAATGCATCCACAGAATACATGAAAAAAACCCACAACAAAACCAGCAAAACAGGAACTGCAAACAAAAGCTAAGTTTATATACCCTGACATCTCTTCCTGAACTTTCTTTCTCACTCCCAGGAATTGCTTGTGTTGGTTTCTGGCCTGTGTGTTCATACCAGCGTTGAGGAGTGATGTGTAGAGTTACAAACAAAAAGGTTGCTTGATATTTTAAAGGACCAGTTTCAGCATTTTTTTTTCTTTTAAACATTTTTTTTCCTTCCCTTGCAGTTGCAGATCTATGAAATTAAGGATGTACATCTGTACTCAATTAAAACAAATTAATTTCTCAAGGGACTATTTTTTGTTTAGAAGTCAGTACTGTAACAGGAATTAAAACAACTGTATTAATAATTAAAACAAGCATATATGTTTTGCTACCGGGTCTGCGAACTCCTCCTTTCCCTCCCCTAAGTGACATACTCAAGGTCACAACCAGAAGTTCAGAGTTTGACAGATGGGCTATAATTGACCTACCCCCCCCTCCTCGGCAAACATAAAAATTTAAGTTTTTACAACAGCACTCTCTTAAAGCAGAAGATGGTGGAAGGCATAGGGATGGAAAATCTGTTTCTATTTCAGTTGTGTATCTGGTAAGATGGAAAATTTTTCAAGTCTACACAGATGGTAAATAAATTTCTGCTACATGAGGCAGTTCCTGGAATAAAGAAATTTTCTCAAATAACGAGTGCCAATTTATTTTTTTTTTTCAGCAAGACTTATTTTTAACTTTCCCAGGGACTTGTTGAGAGAGCTGGAGAAGTGTCCTTTCACCTTCAGAATCCTGGTCTAACTCCAGAAATAGCCTCTAATGTTGTTCTCAGCATAGATGAGTTTTCTTTACACTTTAGAAGACATTTCCAGGGAAAGATCAAAGCTCCACGATTATACTTTGCTGCTGGTAAACACTCCCTCTGAACAGGCTAGAAAAGAAGAAATTTCTATTTAAGCCCTAAAACAATTACCAGTGACTAACAGTGCTGACATTTAGACTGTCCTTATTATGCTTCGTGAGGCAATGCTGTTGACACAAGAGAGCTTGTCCTCCATGAACGAAGCGTAATGGAAAGGACAGAGAGGAAGCTCAGAATCAGGGAGCAAGTCACTGGAGACTGTGCCCGCTAAGGAAGCTGTGAAAGAGACACAGAATAATTAGGGTTTTGTAAATAGATTTGCACAGGGATTTTGTGCAACTGGGTGCTGGGCTTGGGGACTGGGAACTATTCTCGCCACTACAAAACTAGCTTTTGAGATACTTTGGGACAGCTCTACATCTCATGGCAAAGCAGAGTCAAAGTTGTAGAAGCCGCTCATCCTTTTCTCCAACAACTTCGTATTCCTGTCCTAGTCTGTGTGACTGCAGGGCTCTGCTTGGCTGCTGCCTTGAGCCTCAAACCAAACCCTGTGAAATGATGATGTTTACAAGGAGGAAAAATACACATTTTTTTCATGTCACTGAGTGATCTTTCCTTTACATCTGCAGAAGCTCCAGAAGGCAAAAAAGTTTAACGCTAGCACACTGCGCTTAGAATGTGAAATAAGTAAAAACAAAAAGCATAAATCAAAGCATTTCCGAGAAGGAAGGAGTGAAGGGGAAGAATTAGTGATCTTAACATGCTGTCTAGAAGAGTATGGATAGGATGAAGAAAATTTTTTTTTTTTTTATTCTGACAGAGAGTGGATAACTTTGAAAAAAATTAATTGACTTTCCAATCTGAGGCTTCTGTTATTAATCACAAATAAGTAAAATTCAGGAATATATGTATTTCTTCTGAATTTGATTAAAATAGTCATAACTGTTAATACGCTTCAGTCTGCAAAAACACAACCAATTGATTTTAAATATATACTGAAAAAGAACCCCCAGTAAGATTTACAATATAAGTTTTCTAAAAGCTTAATAAAATGTTGGTGAAATGTGCTAAACTACAAATCCTGCAGAATATTTACCCACAAAAATATAATCAAAGTACAGACATGGAGGAACTTCTCCTCATATTATATCTGCTGCTGGCAGTATTGAAGAGATAGACAGACCAACTCGGAGCTGAGAAAGCTTGTGCAAAGAAAAGTTGAATGATCGCTTTATGTGGAAAATCAATTTTCCCTTACTTATTTTCCAGTCTTATTCCACCTATAAGACAATTGCTCAATATCCTTGTGTTGGTTTGTTTTAGTTGTTTTTCTTCCTATTTCTTCTCTTATTCACCCTCTGGCTATTTTACTTCTCATGCTAGTATAAAGCCTAAACAGGATACTGCTCATTTACCGCATCATCTTGCCATCATCTATCAAGAAGTAGACTATATAAGTAAACAGGTGAGTTTACCATGTTGGAATAAATTCAGAAGACGTAGTGAGGTGTGATTTACACATACAGCTACTACTAAATTTGTGTGAGATAAATACAGCTTGGCATTTATCAAAAGTGTAGTGTTTCAGAAAATCTGGGTGAAAGAAAGCAATTTAGTTTACATTCCCAACTCTCTGCTTGTGGTCATGCTTTTTCATTTTCAATGGAGTAAAAATGTCAGCCTTTTAAATATTTTGAAGATAAAATTACATGCAGCAGAGGCTACAAGCTTTAGCACTGTTGAATTTTTTCCTGTATTTCATGCCTTCATATCAAACAACCAGGAATCACAGATGAATGGTTTCTACTGCATGCAAACCATCTTTTTTAAGAAGGTTGAGGATACTACCTAAGATATTAAAACATATAGCACAAAACCAGAATCCACTCCTTATTTTTTGAATGGGTATATTAGATGACACATTTTATGTTAAGGCAAAACCATCTAAATGAGTGAGAAACTTGGGATATCGAAATAGAAACCTTTGTTTAATTGAATCTGCTGTGTGCCAAAATGTTTGAGATGGAGGAATCTTACAGGAAAGGATAAATAAACTTCCATTTAACATAAATGTTTTACATATTGTGTTCTCTTTCTAACCCTTGTGTAAGGTGAGACTGCAAAAACAATGTGAAACTTAAGATATGAAAGTTGTTGCTGTAATTCAGCACATTGTTGAAGGACACCCTCATGTTACAGTGAGCCAATTTTTCATTAACTCAGTGGGCATACGCCAAGTTCCTTATGTTCCATTGTTGTAAAAGCATTAGACGTCAGCTGTGACAGAGTTATGAAGGAGAGCAAGGATCTGGTTTACATTTGCCATACATTTAGCACAGTGCACACAGGCACTCACACATACATATAGAGAGAAGCTGTATTGCTGTCTGGATTTTTTTTTTTTCATAGGAGGAAGAATATCCCTCTAAATTTGAATTCATAACCATTTTAGGCCATATCCTCTTGAGCTTGGAACACTTTTTGGCAGGAGATACAGCATTGTTTCATTCCGTAAAGCCATATTCAATACACCCTATCTGTGACACAGGCCTCTTGTCTTTATCAACCTCCACTGTTGCCTTTAAGAGAAAACAGTAAAAGGACATAAGCAACACATTTTTAGGTGTTTCAATCATATGTACTACCATGACAGAAAGCAAGGAAAAAAAAAAAACACAGAAAAACCACGAAAAACCAAACAAAAAATGAAACAAAGCACCACTGAACAAAAAATATATGTGGAAAACCCTTTGCAGACGGCTCCCACCTTGCTGCAATTCAGCCCATGGCGGGAATATCTCTGCTCATTTGCTTTTAACTACTGCGTGGTAATTGGTGAGATACCTGTGGACTTACCCACCACCGTGCCACCATGGACAAATACACCTTGAAGGCAGTGGCAAAGGTCTCGCTGCTATAAAGCCTCAAGCCCTAAGCTGGCCAGGGTGGGCTGCTCTTCTACTCTTCTCAGACACAGCACCGCCAACAGAAAAGCTTTTACTCTTAGCACAGGTCATGTCTGTAGTAGAAGATTGTGCTGGAGGTCTGGTCTAGTACTGACTTTCCAGGTTACTGCTCCAATTTGATGGTTTTTGATGGAAGCTGTATCTCTGCCTGCCTCTCAGATCTTTCTCTTTTCACTTGATTATTAATTCAAGGTGAACATCACACTCATGAAAGACTCAGGTGAACAGTTCAAGGAAGAAAGTCCTTTTTCTAAATTCTTCTTTATCCAAGAGAAAATGTGCTTTGGATAGTAACATCATGCAATCCAGATAAAGGTTTGCCCAACTGTTTTAATTCCACTTCTCATTTGCTAAGCTGCTAAACTTGTTTTTTTTTGCCTACTATGTCCATTTATTTCTTCCAAGACAGCTTCCCTCAAAAATGTAGTCTTAATTACAAATCCAGTGTCATTTTAGGAAGTGATCATTGGTCCATTTAACGTGACCTGCAACTGAGAATTTATAGACTACAAACCACAAATAATTGGCCCTTTCCAATCAGAACTCTTTAAAGACACATTTTGAAAACAAACAAAAAAATGTTTCAAAAGTTTTCTTCCAGCCAATTATTGCAAACCTAGATAAAATTAGAAATTTCTGAGCATAAACTGCATGAAGTAGAAGCTCTGTACATTGATTCATGGAAGCGTGTAATATCACTTTGGTGAAGTGATAGTGCGTGACTGTGAACTGCATATAAATACAAATACTTTCATGACCATTTTAGGTAGCTAAACTCCAACTAATGCATAACTTGATGTGCAACAGCCTCTTGGTTTGCTGTCTAGACAACGCTGGCAGCCTTTAAAATTTATTGCTGAACACTGTCACAAAAATGTGTCAAAGTGAAATTTGCATAAAGGTTATACTGTAATGGCCTGGCAATCCTCCCATCCTGTTCTGAGCTTGTTTTAAATACTTTTCAGATTGTTTGAAATACATCATACTTCAGTCCAAACACAAAGGAAGTCTGTGGGAAAGCATTCTTCAGCTTCCCAGATGGAGATAATATTTATGATACATATTTTTGTGAGAGCACCAGAGAAAATTCATGGTCATCTAATAACAATAATAGGAGTACTTTATGACCACCACTTTCTACTAATTACCATAGATAACGTGCATAATATAAACAACATTAAATCCAACTGGTTTGATCTATTTATAATTTTGAAACACATCTTCGTTGTTAAATGGCAAATTTAGGAAGCAATTTTTCAGTCCAGAAAAGAGAAACAGATACTCATGACAGCCAAGAAGGTTTCAGTTTTTTTAAAGAAATCATACTATTTGTTTTGCTTTACTTGTAGCTCTTGCCAGATTCTTCCCAATGCCTTCAAAATTATGACCATTTAATAGCAATGTGCAAATGCAGCAAATTCTTTGTGGTGAAGCAACTGTGGATCTCAGTAATAGTTGCCCACTGTACTATTACTACAGACTGTAGCTCTGAGACATGTGGGTAGAACTAACCTTTGAAAAAGCTGCTGCGGCTTAGGATCCCTCATCAGTTTTTGATGGTGTTCATATTTTTTATGAGTTTGGAAAGCCAGATCCATGCTCTTTCCTAAAACCTTTAGAAAGTTTGAAAAAAAATCTTGAAAAATCCTTAGAATATTCTCAAAATGACAAGAGATGCAGAAATGGAACAAAGGCAATTCCGAATTTCAAACATGATAAACTAGATTCCCACTGTTTGAATGATTATCTTTAAAAAGCAATTATTAGATTTCCGTATTTGTATTTGCCACTGTCTTTCAGAAAACTAAGAAAACACATTCCCTAGATACTGAGATCATATTATTAATCTCCTTATATGAAAATTAAACTATTCTGTCACTAGTGCAAGTCTGAATTGTACAGGAAATAGAGAACCATGTGACTTGAAAGTTTTTTTGCTGTGATAGTGCTTCCGTAATAACTACCTTCTGTAGTCTCCAGTGTTAGAAAGTATTTTAACACCGCAGTCCAGCAAGGCACTTAAACATGCTCTTAGAATACAGTAGTTTCACTGAGAAACAGTGAAACAGGTAATTAACAATTTTGGCATTTAACTGTCCATTGTGCATGCTAATTCAATTCTTTTTCTTCTGATATTTAAATATCAAACTACATTGTATCAAAGCAATCCAAGTATGTGAGGAGTGCATCCTGCATTGACTCTGGATCAAATCTGGATACTCTTCTTATATGTCTGTGTATATTCAGTGAAAAATCTGCTTATCTTTTCACAGATGCCCCCCCCCAATCTTCTGGTACTATCTTGCTAAGCTAGTCTGTGGATTGAATTTTGTTTTTAAATATTAACTACAACTTCCTGAGCCTTATTAAAAAGCCTACTAATAGTAATTCTATCTTTTTATGTGCAGAATGCTTTCAATACTCTATCTCCTCTTTTCATTTAATGCAGGGATACTACAACCCCCTATGAATTGAGCCAAATACTATTTGTTGTTATATATGATGGTTTTATTTTGTGTTGGTTTTTTTTGCCCACAGTCATGACTCCCTTTGCATTTTATTAAAAATAATAAACGATATAACATTATCCTACAGGAGAGAGAAACAAACAGTCACAGTTGGTCCTCTAGCTGTTTTCTTCTCAGTTATATAGAACAATATCTAGGCCAAATATCTAAGACTTAGGTGGGTGAAAACAAGTAAATATAGGGAAGAAGTCAAAACTTCTTTGTGTAAGTGGATTTCATTGGCGTTTCTTTTTTGTTTTAAGTTTCATGGATTTTAGTCAAACTATTCAGGGTCAAACTTCACAGTTATGACTCCTTCACTGATTCATCAAATCATCAAAGAGCTTTCTTAATCTTGTTTAAAAATTGCATTTACAAAATATTCATAGGTTGCAACACCACAACTATGATCGTATTTGGGAAGTGAGTGATGAGAATTTACTGTGAAACTCAGTGCCTCAACCCACATTTTTACACTGATGTTGAATGAAGTAGCTTTTTCTTTGTGTTGAAAAATAATTTAAATTAATTCATTAGAGTTCTGCTGCATTTGGGCACCCAGTAGGGATTTTTCTGGCTATCCCTAAATTTTATGAGATCAGGAGCTTGGAGAATGAAAAAATTTGCAAAATCTTCCCCCCATTTTAGAAACAGTGTATAATAATTAAATATTATACTTTTGTTGGCATTCTCTTAATAATTGGTACTCTTCTGGTTTTGTATAATATTGTTCTCTAAAAGCTCTGTTACTTTATACACATGAACACACACGCAAGCTGTTGGGATGCCCCAGGCATGACAGTTTCCTGATTAGTTCCAAAGATAATTTCACTTTTTAGAAATTCAGAAAGTAGAATTCTCAAAGGAAGTGACTATTTTAAAATCTAAAATTTATTTAACCCAAGAAAACATATAGGAGGGTTTAGTTGGTGTAGCTACATATAATCCATTTATGCTTCTGCTACTCTAAACCATTAATAACCATCAACATCACATTGTAGACAAACTGAATTGATTATCAATCAACACAAAAAAACCAGGAAAGCTTGATTATTATGGGATCTTTCAGTTAGGCCCAACTTCATTAACTTCTCACAATTAAGTTCAATCACTTCCTATTTCCGAACATTAGGAATTCTTTCTGGAAAACCAAAGGAAAAGAAAGTGCTGTGTATCAACCATCTGAACCCTGGTGACTTGGGGGAGCAAAGAGTGCTGTAACAGCTGGACCTGTTTGCAAAAAGTATCTTCATTGTCAGCACATCCATCACGACTAAAGCAATTTACTGAAATGGAGCTAGTGCTGGTCAAAGATGCTAAACTTTAAGCCCTTTAAGCCTCAAACCTGCATTCATCTGCAGAGCAAGAGCAACAGATCCATACTGTCTCACCTCAGCTTTGGTCTGAAGACAGCAGATCTAAAGATAAGGGGGGAGGTCATGTTCTGTTGCCACAATTAAAAGCAGTTTATAATATGTTAACATGGAACAGGTTTTCAGAAGAATTTAGTACCAGCAAGAGCAGAATGATGTCTCCTCAAAAGTCCTAAGATCTTAACTGCCATGGCAGTAGCTGAGCTTCAGCACTTTTCTATGATCCCTCAAGGTGTCATTTCCAGGTTTGGGTCTCCAAGTACCATCAGCAATTCACCTCCATGTACCTTTTCCCGTATTCAGACCTCTATGAGCACGCGTTTATATGGAACTATTATTAACACTGAGCATTAATCAGACAGTGGTGTGTTTTAGGCCTTAACTGCACTGTTTGAACTGCTGACCTTGAGAGAAAAGGTTTTATATACCATTCCCAATCCCTTAAGTCTTCCTGTCACTGCAAAGCAAATACTTGACTTTTATGGATGGATTCAGTTTCAAGTCTGTTGTTTTACTAATGTTTTGTTAAAATTACAAAAGTGGCTTTCAGGGAAAGTTTGTAAACACAGGCACATTTTTCATTACAGATTATTACCAACACAGACAGGCTTTTGTGAAATACTGCGCGATTAGAGATAAGCGATAAAATCCTCAACACAGGGACATTGTCTGTAGAAGCGTCCTGAGAACTTAGAGATAAATAATACCAGAAGCAATAGCAGATCATATCTTTTCCCTCTCACCAAACATTTTACAGTTATTGGTAAAGACTTCTTTAACCAAAGTGCTATGAGGTCACTCCTTCAGATCCACAGACTCCATCCCCTTTTACAGCACACACAGCTTCGTAGCTGCTGCAGCCACATAACTCAACCATCCTTGAAGCAACTTCTTTCTTTAGCTCCTTTTTGTTCTGATGCTCTTCCTTAGTTTTTCCTCAACATTAGCCTCACTGGCATGCTTATATTCTGTCTTTTAAACTATTTAAGGGCACAAGCACAAATCACAAATATATTCTCAAATACAATTATTGTGAGTGTATGCTTAAAATATGAGTATGTGACCTCAAAACAAGATGCAAGGAGATTCCTAGAAACTAGCAACATCAAAGCAGTTAAGAACTGACATCTAATGTGGGCAGTCACAGCACAGTGACTATATAATAAAAAGAAGTTTTATCTGTATTTTCAAAGAACACTTATGGGAATTTGAAATTACAGTATAAAAGTTAACCTTGCTAACAGTATGAAATGTGCTCATCAATATTAACAGCTACACTTAGTAAATATAAAAATGAGATACTAAGGTAGAGCTGCCGAGCACATAGCTGTAACAGTCAATTACTTCTCAAATACGATGTTAAATTGGTTATTTATTTTGTTTTAAACTTGAACGGTTTTCTACGGGTGGGTAAGTTTAACAGTTCTGATACTCTTAGTCAGGTTTCTGTTTCTTAATTGTAACTCAGAACGTCACTGCAAGATGAGTTGAACAGTTACCACGTTAACTACTATTGCACAAACTACTACAAACAGACTGACTCAGAGATATTCTGAAACCTTTCGCAAGAGTTAGGTACAGCTTCCAATCATTATAATTGAGTGTTAATACTAACAAAGGTTCTACACAAGGAAGCAATGGCCAGCAGCTCAGGATGCTGTGTTGGCACACATCACCTTTGATATGAGAATTTTTGCTTTAGCAAAACTGCTACTGAGGCACTGCAGCTGACAGAAAAAAAAAAAAAAAAAAGAAAAAAAAAAAAAAAAGCAACCCCACACAATAGAAACCAGATTTAAAAGAAAAACAACACCAGACCAAAGAAGATCTTTGACAAAGATGTCAAATGAGAAAAGGCAGAGAGGAGTAAACAATTACAAATTGGTTATTAGCAAGAATAAGCAGCATAGCTGGGAAAGCCAGACTTTGAGATGAATTCTGTAGTGCCACAGCCAGAACATCTCCTCCCATGAAAGCCAATGGGAATTTTCTTGCCAGGGAATCTGTCCATTAAAGTTTTGTAATTATACTCTTGCTTTGTGTAGACAGTGAAACTCTCTGGTTGCTTTAAAATTACAAAACATTGTTTCAAACTCAGCAATACTTTTTTTTTTTTGCAAGAACATATGCTCATGGGGCTGAGCTGAAAACCAAAGAACTACTGCAAAATATTTCCACTCTTTTTTTTTTTTTTTTGCTTTAAAAGTTTGGTTCCATTTTTTCCCTTTTTTTCAATAAGGCTTCCAAACCTCTAGACATTATCTGTTTCCTGAGAGGGCTAATGATACCTGACAGCAGCAGAAAACCAAAAATAAAACCAAATCCACAGAAGATACTTATTCATTTAGCCTTGAACAACATATATAAAATTATACATAAAAAAAATAAACCGATTACAAGGAACCTCCAAAATTCGCAGCCCAGCCATTTTCAGACCTTAAAAAGAGCTCATTAAACTTGGTTGTTGTATAGACACATTATTTTCAAAACTATTTGAAGAAAAAGTCTGACAAGCCCTTGAAAGAAGCCTGAAAAATGCATTTTATCTCCAACAAATTAGTTATGGAATCACCTTTGTAAGAAATTTGGGGAAAACATTAGGAAAAATCTCTGCAGCTTATGAGCATCCTACCTTTCTTTTGCGCAGTTTCACTTGACTGTCTGAATGTTCTTGTGTGGTCGAATGATCCCTTACATGTAAACACTGAATGTCTTCTGCTGAACTGACATTTGAAAGGCATTTGTTTTCAGGGGCCACTTGAGGTTCTGTGAAACCACTTCCATCCAAACCATTTTCCACTGCCAGGATGAGAGAGCAAGGAGAAGATTGCATAAGGCAGTCGCCGGATTCCACTGCTGAACATAATTGCCTATCACCACTGGTGCTCGATTCAGAAGAAATCCCACTCTCTTCCACATTACACTCAGACTTTCCAAGTCCATCTTTAAAAGCATCAGATTTCCGGCGCTGTTGTGCAATTACAGCAGTATGAAGCAGCTGCTTCCCAGGCATAATAATTTCTTTCACATTTAGAGAATTAGAAAGATTTTCTTTCTCTACATCTACTCCTTCATTTAAGCCTCCGTAATTACAAAGCTCCAGGCCTTGCCCAATACTGCTACAAACATCATTTGCTTTCATCTCTCTAGAACCTGTGTCACATCCAGGTTCCTTACTTATATCTCCAATTGTTTCAGATGCTTCAGCTGCCTCGTTACTCTCCGTTATTGGCACCATCTGCACTAAGGAGCCTGCTCCATTTAAATTCTTCTCTTCATCTTGTGGTTCCCTTCCTACAGCAGTGATGTGGTAATTAACGCTATCCAGGTTGAGTGCTGAATAGTCATCATCGTCATCAGACACGTGGACTAGAGTTTCTGTGCTGGCCTCCAGAAAACGCTCCTCATCCTCATGGTTGTCGTTCTCATCCACCTCCTTTGAAACATTTCCCAGCTGCTTTGCAGGGAAGCCAATCGGCTCCCCGCTGTAACAGCACTCTGGAAACGAAGCGCATTTTTCTTTCCGGTCCTCGCTCAAAACCTCATCTTTTTCCATACTTGTCTGCAAGTTATCAGCTGTAAGTCCGTGACGACATGCTGTATTATACTCCACAGACTCCAAAGCCAATCCCATCCACTGGGTCACATGCTCTTCCCAGCTTTTCTTCCTGATTGCTAGAGACATGTCATAACAGGTCAACAACCGGCTGCAAGGTACCTTCCACGCAGGACCAGAGGAGATGTCATGGCTGCTGTGTGCTGCTCCAGAGGGAGAGAGGGTTTCATCATTTTAACATCTGCAAGAAAAAAATAAAAACCTCACCAAAACTGAGTTATTGAATCATCTCCAAATAAAAAAACAAGAAAAGGAAGGAACAGTTTAAACAAAAGTGTAAAAGCAAGATAAGACTGCAGGACCAGAAGGACAGGAATTTAGAAGGCTGTTTTGTTTAAAGTTCCAATACTTTTCATACAAAACTTGACAGCACCCATAATTCATTATAACTTTTTTTCTGATTACTCTCCAATATCAAGTAAACAAAAAAGGTATAAACAGGCACACGGACAAGCAAGTAGCTCTGGAGCCAATTTTTGACAATAAGTCTCTCTTCACTGGGTCTGTCATAAGATATTACTTTCCATGGGTATAAATGGAATTATATCTTATGGTTGCTTTGAGCACAAAGTCATTTTGTATTTCTTCCTGACCCGGAAATACCCATGGAGTGCAGAATTCTGACTGTTTCCTAAAGAGGTAGAGAAGAACTTGAGGGTTATTCCAAATTTACCAAAGTTATAAACCACTTGTCTTAGAGTAGCTTTGGCCCATTCCGCGTCTCTCAGTTTTATTGTTATTGTTTCACTCTCTTCAGGACAAGTTGTAATTACAAGTGTTACATGAAACTTCAGGGAAATAAGCCATTGTGTGGTAATAAAAAAAAAATAAAACCCTAGGAAAACTAACAGAAGTTTTTGGCAGATTCCTTACCTTAAAAACACCATAAAACCTGAAAAAAAATCCACCCTTGGTGAATTTATAGTTGGGATGTACTACTCTAAAGGAAGGGAGGAAACCCTTATTTAGGATGGGGCTCCCCAGAAGGCTAACTTGTGTGGTCAGCCCTAACTGTGCCACTCCCCTGGAGCGTGGGGCTTTGCCACTGCTTTGTCCCTGAACCATTATCCAGGTGGGTATTTGGCTGCTCTGTCAGACCTTCTGTATGATAGCATTTGAGATTAACCTATCTCATGACATTGCATGTACGAATTAGCACTCANTATGTTATGAAACAAAGTTAACAAGTTCTTTGTGAAATAACAAAGCAAAACTTCTGGCCCATAAAACATTAGAAACCCAAGGAGCAGGCGCTCCTACTTTTTGCTCACTGCATAAGAACTGTCAGCACTTAACATGGATCTGCTTATTGATTTCAGCAATAAAGAAGATTAAGTACTGAATTTGTTCTGGGTCATTTCAGTCCACTAAGGCAAATTCTGATTGCCCACCAGGCCACAAAGATGCTTTGACAAATCACACTCCTGACGGTATAAAAGTATTCGTCTTGAAAGAAATGCGGAATTACTCCTGTGCAACTGAACCTCAGTAAATTATGTCTTGACAAACTGACTTTCAGGATAGAGTTGTACACGCTCCTAGATCTTTAACCTTCTTTGAGGATGGAAGGCTTCATTTCACATTCACATTTTCCACCTCTGTGGAGACTGTGCTTAAAAAGAAAATATATTCATAGGGTAAGAGAATTCCATGCACAAGTCACTAGCGTGTGGGAGGCTGAGGAAAGTGGAAAATAACACACAAAGCCAGGCCAAAGAAAATTATCTGCTTTCAGAGGCAAAATTTGGTAGTAAGAAGTTAATACAACTTTAAGATTCTTTTTTTTTTCCTAGTCGAATGAGAGAGAAAACCTAAAAATCAAGATGTAAAATAAAAACATTGTACAAATCTGCATTCTTATGCTGACTTCATTTCATACTTTTATTCTCCTACCATTTTTGAAGTATCTGTGGTCCAAAATTACCACAGGGTGCAAATCAATAATACATTAAACTTTTGCTATGCCTTTTCCTGGTGGACCCTCAACCTCTTCAGAAGCAATTAAATTAGCTTCGCAACACTTTGCTTAGGCCTCTGAAAAGGGGTAGGTTTACTAGAAGGAACTCTAAAGATTTCTTCTGTCCTCCATTAGCACTGCTTGGAGTTGCACTTGAGTGCAACTCATTTGTAGCCTACCTCTTTCTTCCCTACAACAGGAGCTCCATTGACTTTACAGAAAATTAGGCATGGTTGTTACAGCTATATAGGGGGATTTCTGACAAAAATCAAGAAAAGACTGAAGTAATATTAAGTGAAAAAACATTAAAAAAGCGTGCTCCTAATGACATACATGCATCCACCTACCTGAGATTTAGGCTGCTCTTAACGTGCAGCAGTCAGGCATGCAAGGAGTTAATGGGTGTGTGTTAATCTTGCTGCTGCTAAATGGAGTTACACGTGTGCAGAAAGGGGAGAACAGATCCCTTACTGTTTTTCATTTTTTGGATGTGGAGAGTTATATTTCACGGGGGATGAAAAACAAATAAATTTTACTTTAGGAGCCCTTCTGTTTTACTTGCGCTATCACTAGTTTTGGCTGCCTCATAGACTGCAGAAAAAAAATGATTTAACAGGAGAATATCAAATACTTTGCTTGAAATACAAGACAAATAAATATATGACAGGAGTGCTTTCGTTGTTCTTTAAAATATGAGCTTATGTTAGCATCGAGTATGAAAAATTTACCTTACATATGCCCTGGCTGTGGACAGCTTCAGCTATCAGTGCCTGAAATTCCCTCAATTCCCATGGCACACAGAGGAGCCCATAGTTTGATGGAAGCTTACTTTTCTCCTGCTCCCCCTTTGCTCCTCAAAGTCTGCTCTATCTGCCGCAATTCAGCTTAGAAATTCTTTTTCTGCTGTAATTGCTTGACAGTTACGGGCCAACAAGGAAGTTTTTTCTCTCTGTATTCAGAATAACCTATTTCCTTTTCACTCACATGCGGGCACATAAGCCGTGCTTTGGAAGATTCATCACTCCAGACCTCTGAATGAGATCCATAACTGTGCTACTTTCTCTGCCAAAGGACAAAGTGCACCGCCACTTTGCAGAAGAAAGGGTTCCTGCTTGGCTCCCTGCTTTTCTGCTGTTGCTGTTCACTCTTTTCTTTACATGCAGCATCTTTTGTGCTCTGAGAAATGCCCATTTTAAATCGTTTTTGTGTTCTTCAAGGGAAGAAGCACCTCTCCTTTTCCCTTTCCGTCATCACCATCCCACAACTAGAAACCTTTATGTTTGATTATTCCAGTTTTTAAAGACAGGCAGATGAACTCTCAGCATTCAACTCTATTGAAATGCTTTTGCAGAGCAAAAAGACATTTTCTGCCGGTCAAAGCATCTGCTAGTATGATAGAGACCACTCAGCTGCTCCTGTAATTCAGACTCATATTTTGCTTTTTCTTTTCAATGGCGCTACATTTGGTACTTCTAAGCACTGCTAAGTTTCTGGTAATAAAGTTTGAAACAAAATATGAATGGTGGAGAAAAAAAAAAGTATCTTGATGTTGCTGTGTGACTTAGGGAATACTGACAATATTGACTCAGTAGGCAATTCTTGACCAAAAGAAACGAGAGTGAGCAGTGGGTGATCACCCTGCAGCAGAAACCCCTTCAAGCATCACCCTGTGATGCTTCACGATGTTTACAAAACAAGATGTCATTTCAGACTGATTTTGTAATAATTTACTACCTGTCTTCTTTCACTGCAAAATAGGGTGGAAATGAAAAATAGGGCATGCATTTATGCTTGTTTATTTTTGGAACTTGTGTATCAAGTCTCATGGAACTGAAAGTTATGCAGCAGATAAAGCGCAGAGCAAAGTGATGTATAAGATGAACCAGCAGCCTGTCCTATAATTACATTCTCTAGCATTTTCCTTCAAGGAAGATTCCTGTGGGTTTGTTTTGGTGGGTTGTTTTTGGATTTTTTTTTTTATTTTTTTTTTCCCCCTTAGAATTTCAAATTAATCTCTTTACATCAGGCTTTCGAAATTCAGACAGAGAAGCGTCCCTTCTTTATCTCATGAAATTCCATTCAGGTTTGGCTACGCTGTGCATTTTTCAAGACAAATTTTACCTTCTCTTGTTTGCCCCTCCAAGAAACGTGATATGCTACAAGAAGTATCTCTCAACAAAATAGCCTCAATACCTATGACTGACAAAAGCTGTGCAAGCTGCATCAGGAAGACCTAGGGTTTGAAGCTAGAGTGAGAATGGAAAGTGGAGGAATGTCTTACTCTAATGTCTGTTTCTGTGCTACTCAGACCTACAAGAGATCCTTCTGGGGCACAAGATGGGACACAAAAACCTCCCTGTTACAAGACTGGGGAGGCAGGGGCACACAACCAGGGGTCTGGTCCTCCACCTTCTCCTCAGTCTTCCAGGACACGGCAGCACAGTTTATTTTGATTTTTACAGGGTAAAAGAAAGAGATAAGGAGAGAAACGTAGAGGCATTCAGCAGCAACAACCACCCCACAAGACAAGGCAATGCACTCCATATTGCCATTAGAATGAGAAGGTTACAGAAAGAGCAGGTACAAAGAAAATGCTGCCATTCAGGAGGACACCTCGGTAGCAAGGACAGCCAATGACATCCCCGTTGCCCCCACCAGATCTACCATACAGACAATTCATAGCACCATGCACAACCTCCTCCACATCGCAATAAATAGAATGCTTTGGGAGGGAGAAAGGCACAAAGAACATCGGAGAGCTGGCTAAGTAGAAGTGACAGGAGAGCTTCAGAGAGGGCAGCCCAGGCAGTACAGTCCCTACCATCCTGCCAGTGGAATTCAGTTTTTTGCTAACGCTTTACATGCGATGCAAATCTTTTCTGCGAGAAAATAAGGCAAAGTATTAGTTTACAAACTTACACAGAGATGAAAGACTGTTTCATTACATTTTTTACATAGCAGGCATATGTAAGCAATGGAGATCAAGCAGAAATATTTATTTTGTTATCATTATTTTATCTTCGTAGGTCTGTGACCCCAGTCAGCAAACTTTGTTTAAGGAAGTCTGAGTGAACAGGGTCTGTTTCCTATAAACTCATCTCACATCTTCCTGGTCTGGCTTACATTCAGCTCTTTCAGTAACTCCATACCAAGCTCTGAGACAGAATGTTGTTTACAAATAATTTGAGATAAAACATACGCCTCTCAGTCTTTCCTCAACTAGTTATTTTAAAATATCTCCGGTTCTAGAATTTACAATCCTTCCTTCTCTTATTTCCTGGATGTATACCACCCTTTGAATCTTATTGAAGTGGAGGCTCACCTTGTCTGCAGTTTCCACATAAACAGCCTTTGGAGCGTATAGGCATAGACCATGGATGTCCCAGTATAGAAATATCAGGAGTATTTGTTGTAGGATATTAATCTAGTGAATACCTGATGCATTTTCCCTAATTTGTTTTATATATAAAAGATAATAACGTAGGATCAACTATTAAAAACTGTTTGAACTAATAAATATTTTGAAAATATTTACAGCTCTATCCTACAAATCATAAAAAGCATACTACTTTAAGACAAGTACGCCTTCAGCATGAAATCATGAAACAGTTGAAATCTTTCATATAAATTTTAATGGTAAGGCTTGCATGTATATGGATGTGATGCACTTATGTGTTATAAAAGCAAACACAGGCAAGGAATTTAGCTGTTGCTGATTTTTGTATAGACAAATACAAACACAGCCCAATAGCGTCTTTCCTCATGGTAGTTGTCCTTTTCTTTGGGGAAATACCTTACTTTTTGTTTTCAGCCATGACTTAGTGGACAGAAATAGAAGTACAGTCTTTGGGTAGCAAGGAAAGGTGGTAAGTAATTAAATACTTGCCTGAAATCCACAGCCTAAGTGCCTCATGAAAGCATGAGATTCATACTTGATAATCTCATTTTTCAAGAAAAGCTAAGGAAGTCTTGCCTCCACTAAGACTAACAGGTATATTAAAACTGACTCGAGTACATTCTGTACCTGGTTCTGCTTTACAAATCATTTTTCAAGGACTCAAATCAATACAATCCATAGAACTACAGAGACAGCAGAGCTTACTAGACCCTGCTCAACTAAGACTTTTCTGCTTCGTTCTGCAGGCCTTTCAAGACAAAAAGTATTAAAAATGAAGTGAGTGGTGAAACATAAAAATTCTAACTCCTCTCTTTCCTTACAATTTGTTGATGGATTTTTATTCTGAGAAAGTAATACTAGCAGCAATTTTGGATACATAAGATCTAGGATCAAAGCTTGTCTCTTAATAGAAGTTGTTTGTTAGTCACCAGTGAGATAATTAATATAAATATTACAAACAGTTTGACTCACCTATAACTATCCAAATTTAACTTTTACAGAGACTTAATGCTCTAGTCATACAAAGCCAGAGAGATAAAGAGAGTTTTCTGTATGTACATACAATACAGTCTTAGGTGGATAAGAACTGAATTATACATTATATTGTTTGGGATTAGTAAAGCCATAGGCTAAGTTTTTGGTAATACTCCTATAAAACATTTGCCAATTCCAAAAATTTTCTAAAAGAAGGAGAATAGAAAACAGCTATGGATAAAGTGTAGACTTTTTATTTTACAGAAAACTGTGTTTATTTCATTTAAATATTTCTATGTAACATGAGCATGACATTCTACTATACGAACCAGAATAAAAAGTTCTTTCTGGAACTATTCTTGGTCCTCTTTTTCTGGTAAAATACTTTAAAATAGTACACAATATTAAAATACCTCAAATCTTATGAAATACTCTCAAACACCAGTATTGGAATGATATTGCATTGTGGCTTCGGTACACACCAAAAAGATGCGCCACATTGGATGGTGTCTCTTTGGTATCAGTATTTATTGCAGAGGTACAGCCTCTCTGGGGTAAGAAAGAGATGACTCTTTTTCCACTTTTTTCTTTCTGATTATTAAAAAGGAAGAGGAAGGAGGGGGACTTTTGGGCCACAAATTCCCGATTTTTACTAAGCTTCACTTGTAGTACACTCCTCCCGGACAATGAGAAGACTGGAAGAATGGAAGGAATCAAGCTGAACACTCAGCCTTGGGGTGCTGCATACAATAGGGAAACACACCAAAAGCTGGTTTTAAAATCACATCAAATAAAGACCACCTGGTTCTGATTTCCACATACAGCAAATTGACTGAAAACCTAATGATGAACAAAAATTAAAAGCATTAAAAAAAAAAGAAAAACCAAAATCCAAAAGCCAGAATATATTACTTTTAATTTTTTTTATAAGCAGGGACATTATTAATAGATTTGCAAAGGCAGTTATTAGAACCTGTGCTTTTTAGGCTATTCAGAAGGAGAAAAGAAGTGAAATGACAAATTTATTGATGATACAGAGGGACCCAATTGCAGTGGATAGCTAGGAGATAAAATTGCATATGAAATTCCCTGTCAGTAAATATAACCGTACGCAATTACAAAGAAAAACTTTCTAACTATGCATGTATAATAAAAGCCTCTTTGATATCTGCTACCAATCAGGAAAAAAACCCCAAAGCCAAGAATCACCATGACTGATAACCTGGAACCAAATTTCAAGATCAATGAAAATTACAAAGTCCCTCGCACGGCAGCCAAAAAAGAGACTGAGCATTGAGTGGTATGGCAATGTTTTCTAAGTTCTTGTTATGTCATGAGCTGAAAGCTGTATGCAGTTATGATAATTTAATCTCAGTAAGACAAATGAAGCAGGAAAAGGTATAGCAAAAAACAATAAAGAGAATGAAATGTATGGTAAAGCTTCTGTCTGAGGAGCTATGAAACAGGCTAAGATTTCCTGCCTGGGAAAGAGAGGATTTAAAATCATATAAAATCAATAGTATTATGAAAGAGAATGTTTATTCATTGTGCCTCATATTACAGGAACTTGCAGATGGTCAAAGTAGCAATAGAAAGCAGAAATATGAAAATAGAAATAAGGGGATGCTTGGGGTTTTATTTTGCTTATGTATGCAAAGAAATAAAAGTTATAATGCATAGTAAATATAAATTATACATTGAAAAATAGTTAATGACTTCTGATAGAAGAAAACCCATGCAAGTTAATCAAGCCATGTACCTGAAGTCGTTCTTGTGACTTGATAAGGATTTTCTCTTTCCTGTGGAAATCAGTTTCATTATCCCTTTTGCAAGCTATTTTCTTTTCTCCTTTATAGATTCTAACATATGTCAGGTATGCTCATTACAGTTTTCTGTCAGTGAGAACATGTAATACAGTTAAGGCTGTTAATGACCTTGCTTTAAAAGCCATTTAATGTGTTACAAGCATTGTGATACTGTCCATCAATATTATAAGATCTCAATACATTAGATGCCCTAAAGTTGGCAAGTTGTCCATTCAGAGACATCCAAAGTCTTGCCTGTTTTGTGAAAATATTATTAGTTCCTAAGTTATGAGCCCAAACTTTGTCAATATGCCTTAATTTATTGTTAGAAAACATAGAACAGCATTGAGTTCTTTCCTTTCTATCCCTGTTCAAGAAGTGGCTGCATTACCAGTGCTCATCATCATACAAAGAAGGGCTTTTACTTGCAGCCAACATGTGATTGTGGGTTTTAACTTGGTTGCATTTGTATTTGGTTCGTTTCCAGTGCTGAGATTCAGATCTTCCTCAAGGATGAGAAAGGGGAAATGACTGAATCCAAACTGATCCACAGTTATCCAGGTCTACTTATGATCTATATTATTTACACCCAATTTAATTATAAAATCAAAACCAATTTAAAAGATAATTTGAAATACCCAACTTTGTATTTCTGTACTCTTTGGCATTGATATATAGGCAATAAAACAGAGAAATACTATTTTTTCAAGTATCTTTAGTATAATTTTACTAATTTTCTCTAATTTTGCTAATAGTATTTTAACGTATTAATGATTAGCATAAAATTCTTATTAACCGTTATGATAATCAATCACCGTCACCACAGCATCATTCCAGAGTGACAACAGCCATTGAATTTATAACTGCCCACTACAAAAAAGAGGTTTTAAGTAAAAAAAAATATTAATAGCACTAACTTTTTTTTATTAGAAATAAAATCAGAGCCGTGGTGTCTAGCAATTCTGATCTTCCAAATTTGGTACTCTAAAAGATATACCATCTTGATCTCAAAATAATATATATTACTTATTTCTTTGAAATGTAGAAAATTAATCTGTTATGAAGGTTTGGATTCTGTTAGGGAAAGAACAACCTATGCAAAAAGATTTTTTTTTTTCTTCTTTCCTTTTCCAAAATAGAAGTCATCTACATGGAAATTTCACTGCCCTTCCAATCCTCCTCCAATGTCTTTTTGCTCTCCACCCCCAGAGAACAGGAAAAACAAAATAGTTGGCAGATTCCTTACACCTCTTCCCCACCACCTTCCTTCGCTGGAAGCATCTTGAAAAGACAACGTGAGACAAGAAAAGGCCATCCCATAAGATATGACAACCCAGAAAACTGTGGCTATTATTTTTGGTCCTTAGGACCAAAAAATTAGGATAATTTTTTCCTAAACCTCAATTTTTTCAGAATAGAAGAAATTCCATTTTCTAGCCAACTGTAGTGAAAAACTAATTTTCTAGCTACAGGAGGTCCTTTTGAAAAACAATATAAATTAACCAGATTGCATTCCGTATGCCTTTTAGATTTAAGGTTCTAATACAGTGTTTCCATTTAAAGAAAAGTGGCTGGTGCCCATTATAACCATGAGCTATGAAATCTGAGGCGTTATGGACAATGACTGCTGGCAACCAGTCTGTTTACTGAATAGTAGGGAGCATGTTCTCATTCCTGGAGAAGACAGGACTAAGAAGTATTTTTGAGACTATTATGTATATACTTTGTACATAAAGAGTTGAAAATTATTTTCCCCCATCGATAAAAACAAATACTTTATAACCTAAAGTCTAGAGGGGAAAACTAATGAGATGCCTATGCTTTTTATTGGGAATGAGCCATTAACAGCATCATTTGGAATCAGGCTTCGATGCACCTGTAAAAAAGTACAGAAAGCAAACTGAGCAAGTGTTTCTGGAATGTAACTGAAGATGTGAAAAATCAAATATTATTCAAAATGTCTGCTGTACCAGACATTTCTTTGAAAACAGAGAGACAACATTTATTGCACACAATGTTTTGCAGATGCACTAGAGGATCCAATTCAGTCTACTTCCTTCAAGGAAGGGAACTAAAAAGATTAATGTATTTCCTAGACTGATGAAACTGTGGGGAAAGAAGTCTGCATCAGAACAAAATCTTTCAGCTGACCATTTTTCATTATCATATTCTTATTTCGGAATTCAGGAACCTTATCTTTCAAAAGACTTGTACTCTTCTCTTCAGCATCTGTAAGTCTGTCTGGAAAGACAAACTCAACCCTGGAAATCAGTGTTTCTGAGTACATGAGTAGAGGAAAAAGAAAACAGATGACTCTTGGGCTCATACAGATATCTTCCCTTAATTTGAAAACTGTTTCAGGTCTATTTTCTTTACCAGCTACCAATCCTCACACAGAATGATGAAGGTTTTTTTCAAATCTTTAGCTATACATCCAATTAAGCTGACAGTGACTCAAGATTTGGAAGTTGCCAGGAGGGCACTGACATCTCCTGCACACAGGTATTCAATGGAACTAAAAGGTAGATCTGTGTCTGCACATGGACCTGTCCTAGTACAGCTGCTGCTGTGGAGGGTTCAACTTGGAGACAAACCTTTCAGCCAAAACTTGTATTAGTGCATTTTTATTACCAAGAGTTGCTACCTCTCTCTAATAAAACAGTGTTATATGAAGATAAACTATTCAAGCAAAACAAAGAGTTATCTGCCCTTTATCTGTGGACAAAAACAGTGTGTAAGGAATCTAAGAGTGAAACTTCCAGTGGGTTGAACCTCTCAGAACTGCTCAGAAGTGGAAGGCTAAACGCTCCAGACAGAGCCAATGAATTCAAAGCAAGTCTCTATTGCCCATGACAGAGCTGTGTCTTGCAGGAGAAAAATCACGAAGGGAAGAAACAGCTTCATATTCTGTGATGGTCTTAGTAAAGATACCAATCATACAAAATTAAGGTCATTGGTTGCTTTTTCTTAAGTTTTTTTTTGGCTAGGTAAATTTCTGACTGGTTCATCTTGCCTCTTACATTTCCTCGTAAGTTCCCTTTGCAGAACAACGCTTTGCAAAAGTCCTCACTACTCTCTAGATCTTCCTCAATTCTCAGTCTAATGAAGATTTCTTTTTAAATCTTAACCACTCATTCAAAATTTTGGATCATAAGGCAAACTTTCCACAAGTAAAGTGATATTCAAGATGGAAAATGTATTTATTCTAGTATTAAAGAGTATTTGTCATGATTGAAATCTAGTGCAACAGGCTGTATGAAACTCTCACTGTTAAGAGATAGTACCTACCCTGGAACACCTAGGGCTGATAAAGAGTGAGCTAGAAGGTGGAGAGCAACTAGTGACTCATAAGGAACAGAAGCTATTTACAAATTTTCCTAACATTCAGGGGGATTTAATCTAAACCCGCTGGATTTTGACGCAAGGTATAATAAAATAATTAACAAGAAATATCACGAGTCAGAGTAAGAAAAGAGAAGAATCTGGAGAGAAACGAAGGTTAGAAGTAGAGTATATTGTATGAGCTGAATTTGTCTTAATGTAGATATATACAGCCTACAGGAAACTTCTGTATTTGTGTTCAGTGGCTGATGTACAATATGTCAGAGATAAAACTCCAGGCAAACTTAAGTGATTTTTCTCATTCCAGAGAAACAAGCAATTATGGTAATAGCGGGTTTGAAATTCTCTACCAATAGATTGTTCTTAAAATAAGTAGTTTCTAAAAGTATCAACAAATATCAATGGCGAAATATGAAATAGAAGTGCTTGCACTTTGAAGTGCTGTCAGCAGCTGTAAAAACATTCAAATTTAATACTGGTAATTATTTCAATAAAAATAGTTATTTTTAATTATGACTTAATTATAATCCTTTTATACATTGGATTTACATGTGAAAATCCTATATAAATTTTGTTTGGGGTATAATTTTTGTATATATACATACACATATGTAGGCACACAGATACGTATACACATGTGTAAACATACAGACGCCCACAGCCAAACTGAAAGTCCTCACCATGCGCTATCACTGATCATCTTTGGAGATATTCAAAACCCAGGCTGACAAGGCCCTGAGCAACTTGGCCTGCTTTAAGGGAGGAGTCGGACCAGAGATTTCCAGAGGCTCTTTCCTATTAGGGAGGGAATCAAGATCTAGATTCCCTTCTGGATCTGCTGTTTCAATTGCTCTTACCCCTGTGTTACTGCATTTTGGTCTTTTTCCTTGTCCTTTTGTGAAAGAAAGAGAACACCGACATAGAAAAAATCTTTTCATTTTTCTCCAGACAAACAAACAATAGAAAATGGAACCAGATGACTAAAAGAAAAAAGGAGAATACTCTGAGATGTATCTCATTTGAGAGAAAAGAGAAAACTGGTCGTAAGTTCTCTTCCTCCTTCTGCTACTGCCCTCCTCAGGGAAGCTTTATATCAAAGATTGCTTTCCAGCAGTGAAGTTCATGTTAAGAACAACAGAAAAATATAATACAAAATTCAGCTTACCAGTTCTGACAATTGAAGGAATAAAGCTGAATTATATTTTGAGACTTGTGAAAAAGCCGAAATGGGCATACTACTAGCTTTTCATCAGCTAAAGAATAATTTAAAAATTGATTTTAAGCTCAGCGATTTAAAAGAATTACTAGAATTACTATATTACCTTACCCAGTACAAAACTGCCAAGCCAAGCAGTTGTCTTTCCTTTTCCTTTCCTTTTGGGAGGAAATACATTTTGCTTTCTGTTATAGAGATCTTCGTGAATTAGGCCCAAATATTCAAACTTACTTTGTCCAAGTGCTTGGATTATGGAATTTAACATGGATGTCAACAGATATAAGTTCCAAAAGAAAATAAATTTGCATGCACATAAATTTATGGTGAAGGAAAGCTATTTGAGTATTTTCTAGTAAATTAATGTATAACCACTTGCATTAATTTTCCTTAAGGTTGCAGACAGTAATTCATGTGTCTAATTGTTCAAAGGAGTCATCTGATGTAACTATTTTGGCTATTTTCTTGTTTCCAATGAGAAACCTTAACATTTCTGAAGGAAGACAGCAAGGTCAAAAACTGAAGATGCTCAGGGCTAGATTCTGTCCTTCTCATTTTCCATGTTCTTTGTTGCTATATATCTATAAAATCATTTCCAGGGATGTTTTAGACAGCAAGCTTTCCATGAATACTGTTTCTTGAACAACAATAACAGGATAGCATAACAGTTAATTTAGAATAAGTAGAACCAGGAACTGAATAGCTAGAATGATTTGTCTTCAGGACTTTTAAATAAACCTTCTCAATCAAAAAGGGCAGGTAACTATCCGTGTTACAATTTCTTAGAATCTATAAGAAACTTTAGAGCCAAATGAGAAAATTTTTTCTGGTTTCTATTCTGTTGTCTACTCTATAGTTCAACTGTCCCAGGTGACAAGTATTTTCATCTGCAAGTGAGGTCAGATGAGGTCATTACATCCTCTAAAATCCAAGAGACAGTGCTGCAGAAGGCACCCCTTGATGTGGAATATTTTTTTTATATTATTATTTGGTTTTGTCTCTTCCAATTACCTAGAGTACTCGCTAATACTAAGTGCGTACACACATATTTGCAGGGGCAAGTACGAGAATACAGTGCCGTAAAAGCCACTAATGCTGAATCCCTTGAGATATCAAAGTTCCAGCACAAATTTCATGGGAATGACGCAGAAACCGAGCTGTTCAGATTCCTTCCAACTCCTCAGTCCCACCACCTACCTACCACAGCTCTCCCAGCTCAGGGCACTGGACCGGAGAGAAGGCTTGTCCATAAGTAAACGAGTGACAGTGACTTTAAAATTCACCCCAGGATATACTCAGGGACAACTTGCTGCCTGTCAGCTGTTCCCTCTCCCCTTCAGACCCATGCTCTTCACAACCCAGAGCCACTCCTGACCACCACAAGCAACAACTTTCTTCCATCCAAATGGCAGTAAATTGTACTCCATCTATCGCACAGGAGATTTTTGACCCCATTCAGGACTATTTACTGGTCCTTCATGCCCTTTCACACCACAAAGTCATTTCATTACTCATCAGTCACTTCGAAAAAATATTCAGTAAAAAC
The DNA here is from genome assembly GCA_013400375.1 of Thinocorus orbignyianus. Lineage (NCBI taxonomy): Eukaryota > Metazoa > Chordata > Aves > Ciconiiformes > Thinocoridae > Thinocorus > Thinocorus orbignyianus. The sequence continues at coordinate 586,360 of VXBW01004871.1, forward strand.
ACCATTCTTAACTTCTTGAAATACATGGATCGATGATTCCTGTTTAGGTACCAATCTGGACAATAACTATATGGAACCTTAACCATGAAAGAATCTCTCAAACTAATAAGAAACAACTGTCCTTTTAGATTTTCAGGAAGACAAAGGATACTGTATAGATCCCCATGAAAAATGCTTCTGATATCTATAACAATTTAATAATTAAATCACGCCTGTACACAAAACAGCAACAGCTCCATCCTTGCATCAGTTAAAGATAATATCCTGAATTTCCCCCTCAACTCCCTAAAATCAGATTCTTGTTATTTTTAACAGTTAAATGTTTACTAGGTCAAGAAAAAGACTGAGTGTAAATTCATATATCTTCAACGAAAATCATAGTCAGCTTACATTTCTGAATCTTGCACTCCCTCTTCTAAATGCTAGCACAGCATACCCCAAACTGCGTATCTAATCATAGGTTACTAAAAATAACCTAATTTAGCTAATGCCAAGAAATAAACCTTGGCATTTCAGAGTTAGAGTGTACACATTTAAGACTGTGTTATCAGTTATACCACAAATTTCATGGAGGACTGAGAAAAAGCTAGAGACCAAACCCAGCAGAGGTACAACTAATATATCTACCTAAAACACTTATCATCATCATTACTGCTGGAGAGGAGGGAAGGGAAGGGAAAATAGGGGGAGAGAAATACCCGTAGCCCTAAATGCCCTCCCTGTTGGCAAATGATGTGAAAAAAGAAATCATTCACATGTCTAGCTTTCCTATTTAATGTCCATTAAAAAATGCAAGCGAGACCATGCAGCTCTATTTATATATGAACGCAAATAAACAAAGTTCAGCATATCAAGCATATTTAAAAAGACGAAGAAAAACGCACAAGAAGATTTTTTTTCCAGATCTGGCACATTCTGATAAACAGAATCGGCGCAGTCTACAACTAAATGTACATTTTTTAACGATTATCATTTTTTTACCTCCAGGTTTAGTGCTGAGATCCTGAACGCAGAAAGCTCCAGTGCTGGATACTGCTTGATTCTTTGCTGGCTTTTCTTTTCTTTTTTTTTTTTTATTTTTTTTTTTTGATAGTTTAAAGCACAGAAAGATTCCAAGACAGCCTTACCTAGATGAAGAGATTCTGGAGTTCAGACATAACCTCCCTAAAATATTTGGTCAATAAAAGAAAAAAAAAAAGAAAAGAAAAGAAAAAGAAAAACAACGAAAAAAAACCCAACTGAAAACCAAAACACAAAACGAAGGAGCAAATAAACAAACAAAAGAGCCCAGTCCCAGTTAGCTCCTGCTAGCATAAAAGTTCAGATTTCGCTACTGAGATCATTGCTCTATTCTAAGCAGTTTTGCTCAATGTGTGATTCTAACAAAAACACCCTCTTGCAGCTGGAGGGAGCCTTAACTAAGCACAAGCCTGTCAAGCTTTTCCCAGTGACTTCTGTCTCCTAAATTCAGACTGATGTTTTGTGAAAGGGGCCTCAACAACCAGGCCCAGATTGCCTGAAAAGTATTTCCTGCCTTTGAGAGAGAGGGAGAGGGAGCGAGCCTGCCTCTGCCTGCGCCAGGGAGAGCGCGCACAGGGAGGGGGGAAAGGAGAGAAGGGAAGGAAAAAAAAAAAGACGGCAAGACCGAGCATTTCAAGACATCCAGCTTAATCCACTGCTGGGCTATTTCTATCAAAGGAGAAGATCTGCTCTCCAGCTATACGACGTAAACATGTTTTCCAACCCCTCCCTCCTGTTGTTGGTTTTGTTTGCTGGTTTTTTTTGAAAAAAATATTTTATACATCTCTCGTGTCCGCGCAAAGATTAGCAGTTAATAAGAACAACGCCTGGTCTTCGGCACCAGGTAGCAAGAAACACGCAGAGAACAACATGGTTTAAACGCAATTAACACATGGCATTGACAAAGGGTCTAGAGCTGCTCTGGCGAGCAAATATAATGTTAGATAGATACCGTTTACACACGTACACTAAAACCATATTCCTGCTCAAGAGAATAAACTGGACCTGAGAAAATGAAGACTACAGTTTAAATGCAGCTGTATTGCAGGCAGTGGCATATGTTGCTTTACCTCTTCTGAGAATTCTCCAGAGTCACACAAATCCAGCTCTGCAAAAGCACAAGGACAGACTCCATCTTGATCATATTAGTATTTTGCTGACATAAAACACTTGTAACTACTTCGTTCCAGTTTGACAGGGTGCCTGAATCACGTCTCCAGAGTAACCCGCAGCATCTACATCCTTTGCTCTATACAAATTTAGCGAATATCATCTGTTTATCTTTTCTGCTTTCTTCTGCCTCCTCTGAATGACTTCCTCTTAGCTATTCCAGCCTGAGAACTTGGATTACCATTTGGTTTTGATTAAAACCAGACGGACAGCGCTGTAGAAGTTTGAGGGTAAACTAATGGAAATGACTAGTATGGCTTTAATTACTGTACCTATTAATAATAAATATTAGCTGTTCATATAACAAATTCTATTAATAAATGTGCAAAAACCATCTTCTATCACTGGCCTTATATCTAGGTGAAATAGTTTATTTTTTATTTCATTTAATTCAACGTTAATCATAATGGCACTGATCATGTACGATTTCCAAATTACAGGGTGAAGTCAACTCTTTTTCTCCCATTTCGTTAAAGAAATAACTGTTTAATCGTCTTCCCAGGTGGGTCGGTCACATATCATCTACCTTATGATGGCCCCATCAGCTAGTGAAAACACTCTCTATTAACCGCTGCTTTGAGTAAATGATTTTACCGTTACTGATCAGGTTATTGATTGGAATCTTTGGCCTTTGGCTGGCCTTCAGAGGGAGCTATGGAGATGCAGAGGTAAGTCACCACATATGCTAAGTAAAATAGTGCCTGGACATTTAGTGACCAGAAAGCCTCTTTGCAGCAGGCCTGCCACAGTTGGGACAGGATATTTATTCTGAAAGGAGATAGGGAACCTTCATAATTGGTAACTGCTAATACTCAAGCTTTCTACCAGCCTCCAACAACTGCCTTCTAACTGTTTATACAATGCCTTCATTAGCTCAAGCAAGTCTTCTTGAGGGCATTTCTTTAGTCAAAGAAAAGCCAATCCCGTAGGGCTGTCTCCAGCTCCCACTAATATGGTCATATCTGGAGCTAATTTGTCAAGCTTCAATTCCTCAGCATGTGGAACTTTGTGCTAAAGTCTGCTAAATTTGCCGAATGTGGTCTTCATTGTCGTTCACGTAATTTTATATATGCATTTTTCAGCCTTAAAATTACAGTATTAACTTTAAAAGTTAGTTGCAAAATTATGCAGGCCCAAATGGAAGTGGGTTTGAAATTTTTCCCAATATCTTTCATGTACATGGATAGCGGAGGTAGACAACCTTAAGTGGAATGACTTACCAGCCTAACCTCTACATCTTCAAAGACAGAGGTCTTTGAAGCCCATAAAAGGAAATGGCATATGTGGTGGTAAACTCTGAACAGACAGAAGTGCAGCCCCAGAGGTAAATAACTTTTCAGAATTATTTTTAACTATATTTGGTCAGCCCGAGATCTGAACGCATAAATTTACTTTACAATAAAATGTGATTTATACTATTTTCATGCAAGATTTTCAGTTTGGAATTCAGTGAATAAATTACAGGTTGCAAAGGGATATATTTTGCTTGCAATTATGCAATTGCATAAATTGCACAATTCTGAAATTTATTTTTATGGGAATCAAAATAAAACAAAAAGCCTTTAGCTGTTGGTTTTTACAGTCCCAAAAAAGTGATGAAAAATTGAAACACACTGTTTCAAAAAATTAAATAAATATTTCAAGACAGGATTTTAATTTTTTTTCCTAAATATTTTTCTTCAGCTAAGCTTTTCTTAATTTTTCACCACTTAATCTGTTTTTCTGCTCAAAAAGCAAACTTGCTGAGAAAGTAATGAGTATTTAAAAAAATAATAACAATAAAAAAGAGTACCTGAAATCTTAGTCTAATTTGTCTTAGGCAATAGAAATTGCCATCTGCCTCATAGAAGAACATGAAAACTTTGGCTAGTATCTTCCTAAAAAGTGTGGTTAAACCCAAGATATTTCTCCTAAGGAATCAAGTATAAGAAAAAATTATAGCTGTTTTTATTAAATGCACCTGAAAACTGTTGAAAATACAGCAAGACAGAGGCAGACTGTTCTATTTTATTAACAATTTTAGCCGCTTTTCAGTGGCTAAACTCAAACTCATTAGAAGTGACAATATCTGCGCCTATCACTGAGAAGTAATGTATAATTTAAAAGAAAATAAACAAATAAAACCAATTCCCAATAAACGGTCCATTTGGAATTTGCTAATTACATTTCTGCAGTTTCGAATATTGAACTCTAATTGTCAAAAACCACAAGCTTCTCAATAATTTAGGCAGAAACATTTAGATTGTTTTTAAATGCCTTTAATATTCCACGTGCTTATATGCCTTCCTATTCTCAATGACATTGTTTTCGTTAAGTCATCAAGGGGAAAGAGGAAACCTAAGGCCGTTTTGGTTTTTATTCCAAGTTCCTAATTTTTCCACAGAAGCTAAACCCTGAAATACAAAGCTGCTCCTCACACATGCACAAGCACCAAAATAACACGCTAAATGAAGATTAACATTGATTAAAAGAATAAATTACTTCCAAAAAAGGTAGATGGCAGTCTTTATGCAGATTACCTATTTTTAGTACTGTTTGTTCTATCTCCTGTTTAGGAATTTTACATCATTCAAATTCAGGTTTGAATGATCAAAAGAAAGATTTTGTTTATAATATATTAGTCTATTTAAAGTGTATTTGTCAGAGTTGCTTACATTTTCTGTGACATGGATGCTTAGCCATTGCTCCAAACAAATCTCGGCTCTTTCCAAGCTTCACATTTCTCTGCTAGTATTTTTAAAACTTTTCTTCATTAATTTACATATGAAATCATTTCAGCCTAGGTCATTTTGGTAGGGGGAAGCCTTTTAGAAACACCAAAGGTGAATGCAATTAAAGGTCCTAAGGGCAATGAAACTTTCCTCAAATTAGCTCTCAAGCATACCTGTTAGCAGACATGCTGGTTGATGAAAAAGCCTTTTCTTGTGTTGGCAAATTGATGACAAAACCTGTAAGAGTACAATTACTGTGGTCCCTATGGAAATGGAAACTGTCACAGTCTACAACTTCAGGTTTCTAGATAAGTAACACTAAAGTTCAGCAAGACATTGCAAAGCTATGTGGTTGATAATGTTACACAATGATGTAAAATGAAGTTAAACTGCAGTTTCAAGAGCTAATCGAAGAATAAGTGGTTCCAGTCTCACTGGAATATGCTACCCAGATCTTGGCCTTCTGCATTTTAGTAATCAATCAGCAAATCTGTCATAACTTGGCAAGAAACTCAGAAAGTTTTGTATTGCTGAACTGTATCTTACATTTCCTGTTGTGAAGACTCTTTATCTTCTATTCTGGGGATGTGTTTCAAGCAATTATTAATTTTTAAATGAAGCCCCTGTGAAGGCAATTTTTGTTTTAAGGATCACAAATTCCAGGTAAAGCAAAGCACAAAGATGTAAGTAGCTGCCCTCTGTTTTCAAGTACTATACAAATGTATTGTGGTTACAAGATGAGATAAAAATGATCACAAGGGTGCACGTGGTACGTTTTATTTCTGCAGAGATGACAGGCACTGATAAAGAAGGATACGTGCTTCCATGTGGTAAATATTAAGGGTAGTGCCATTAAATATCGAGTATGAGTGGACAATATGCAGCCAGGTTCTTTAACAGTCTTCAGCTCTCAGTAAAGACAATGCTTTCCTTAACTCTCACTTATATGAGTGTTCTTGGAAGGACATTGCAGTACATTTACTTGAAAAGTCACGTTTTGTTGCTGTTATTGTTTTTGTGATAGGACTGAAATAGCTGCACTGAACTCAGGGGAGATACTTCAGTTTAAAGTGGTTGAGTATGTGGTCCATTCATTCCAGGATTCTGCAAGCTGTTTGGATTCATCCTTCCTAATTGCTTTCAGATCTGTGAACAACACAGCCTCTCAATGGCTGTGTCTGTTCAGTATAACCTACATGGACTTTTTATACCTAGAATCACCGAGTCATATAGGTTGGAAAAGACCTTTAAGATCATCAAGTCCAACCATAAACCTAAGACTGCCAAATCCACCCACTAAGGCATGTCCCTAAGCACTGCACCTACATGTCTTTTAAATACCTCCAGGGCTGGCGACTCAACCACTTCCCTGGACAGCCAGCTCCAATGCTTGATAAAACTCTCAGTGAAGAAATTTTTCCTAATTCACAATATAAACCTTCCCAGGTGCAATTTAAGGCTGTTCCCTCTCATCCTTTACTGATTTGCTGTTGTTGTCGTCCGTCTGTATTTATATTTACTGTTAACTATTTTGGGCTTTTCCATGTATTCAAAGTGGAATCTAGGAAAGTAAAAGTTATTGATCCACTTCCTAATCCTTCTTTTTGTGGTTCGATGCATAAGAGCATTCAATAATATCCATGAGCTTGTTATTCTCTCTCATTGTAATAACATGTAAGGTTGCAGTGGATGAACAGAAAAACACAGAGTTCTCTACCCAATTTCTGAGAGTGCTTGCAGTCAGAAACTATATGGTAGTGGACTTCCTATAAATTAATCTAAGAAAATTACCTGAGTACCAAAAGAATTTAACAAGTACAGGAAATGTTCAGCGGAAAGTCTTATGAACCGTTAGGTCAAATCCAGTTCAGACAGGTATATTTCAACAGTGCTATTCAGTTCCAGGAGACAAAAACCTGCATTAGTAAAATTGTTACCATGGCTATGTCTAAAGGGAATGGATAAGAAAACTGAATGTTTCATCAACTTGTAGACTATTTGCAAAAGAACGGATTATGAACACATTAGTAAGAACACTGTATATTCAAATTCTTGTTGCTGTTTTCGTTTTTCCTACTCAGCATAAACGCATAAAATTCTGATGCTGCCACTGTTTGTAGTCTCATATTCTGATGCAAAGTTTTCTACATGTGTTATAAGGGCTATTAAAACCACACTGCTATTTCCTGAAAGAATTTACAGACCGTCACCTTTATGCATGATCGCATTCCTTAGCCTCACCATTGTCAGTAAGTAATTGCTGAAAATGTTGAACATTTTTCTAGCTTTTTCCAGCTTCGCATGTTACTCTGAGTGAAATATCAAACACTAACATATAACGAAGACCATTTCTAGATTATTCAGTTACTGCATGCCTATCTATCAGGAAAGTTATTTATAAACATCTATAGAACATTTACATGATAACTTTTGATAATCGTTATTAGCAAGGGACTATGGCAAACTAGTCATTATAGCCTATTATTAATTTTTGGAACTTAAAATAATTAAAACAAAAAAGAAGTAGTAACAAATTGGTTTAGATAATGTATGTCAAATCTCCTGCTTACAATGATCCATCTGCAACTATCTACTGACTCTATATATTGTAGCTGCTCCAAACTACTTGACAGGCTGAGGGACAGATATCTGAGGAGTACTGTATAAATCAAGGTTAAGGTCACTTCTGTTTATATCTCAACTCATGTCCAGTTAAGGCTAAATTATGTGGAGGATGGACAGTGGGCTCCATTTTGCAAAATACAAAATCTTAAAATATTTATAACTTCAGAACTTCTGCTGTGGAGAACATTATATAGCCCTATACATGTCTGAGAAAATGTACATTTTTTTGAAAGCCTAGGGAGTACTTTTCACTTGTTAGAATTGTGTCAAATATCCCATTAAAAAACACCACCACCACCACCACCACCACCACAACCAAACCCAAAACCCAACAACGAAAAGGTATTGCCCTAACCTACCCGTGGCTTCAATAATGTTAATCTGCTTTCCAGATTAGTTCTTAATTTGCTGAAGATCATGATTTTGAGATGCACACCTAGTTGTATACGTGGTGCCATTGCCAGTTTTCATGCTATACAGCAGAAGATGGCAAGGCCCTGTTTGTTTTGCGCTTGGATATGTACACATTGTTTAATATTTCCACAGAACATATAAAATTTATGCAAACTCTAATTTTATTTTCTTTTTTTGCGAAGTACCCTAAAAATTTGCTCTTTCAGTATTACATTTCATTGCATTAGTAATCCTTTACTCACAGTGGTACTGTGTTCTTTCAACAAACCAACCAAGGTTTGTCTGTTTCCTGAGAAAATACTTGGGAGACATAATTATCACTGTTTTCTTGAAGAAATCACTGATTACTCAAAATAAATTCAGACTTCCCAAACAATAGGGAATTATTGGATCATTTCAGACAGATTCCTTCCTTGTGTCACTTTATTTAGTGTCATTAACCTTAGCTACGCTGTGTTATCTGAAACATTAGAAGAAATATATTATTTGGTAAATGGTCATTTATGTGACAGTATAAATCATCATATGGGATGACTGAACAATCTATACAAAACACAGCATTCATTCAGCTCAAAAATCTAAATTTTGAATACAGCAAGGAATGCATGAGTACATCTAGTGATAGATGCAGACTTTCAATAAGATAAACTTACATTCCAGAAATACATTTAATTTGGGCAAAATACATTCATAACTTTTATATATTTGTAGCTTATAAAGTTGTGCTTATGGAATCAAATTTAGGAGTTTCTGTCTCAAAGATAAAGATTTCTGTGTTTTCTCTAAAGAAAGGCCAAGGGAAAAAAAAATAAAGAGCAATTTAATATTTTTGGGCAGAGAAAGATCCTTCTATAATTTGTATTTTTACATAGCAGAAATCTTACCAAAAAATAAGCACCAGACACATACTATTTAGGTAGGAAATGAAAACACACGTACAACCTCAGAATATGGGTAATATCGGTACATCAATAATTATAGATTACATTTCTTACCAAATATTCCTTCGTTCACAGCAGATGAATTAATGGCAGGTGTATTTAGTTACATTTAGATGCTGACGCATGTACTGAACACTACATTTATGAGTGGCAACTGATAAATCCTAATTAGATAAGGGAAGAAAGTCCGAGTTCACATTTTTCTTTCCACTGAAGAGGACAGTACAAAGGGGAAGGATCTTCCAAACAATTATGTACCTACAGTACTGACCTTAAAATTTAGAGAGAGATGTCTCTCTACAGATATAAGGAGTTTTCTTTAATGAAGAAGTAGTCTGTATCATTTCTGTGAGCTACAAGCTCATATCAGTACCTTATTTTTCTAGTATTATGTGGACAGTCTAGTTCCTTATGCCAAAAAAAAAAACAACAAAAAAAAAAACAACAACCCCAATCAAAAAAAAACTTTGGAAAAAACCCAGCTTCCCTAACAGATAGGTATTACAAAAATATGCTTTCTTAACTTCCGGGCTTTTATGAAACTCATTATTCATTAATCAAAGGCAACAACCCCTCAACAAAACACCTCAATATGAAAATATCTGTTGCATCAATGCTACTAAAATTTCATATGAATTTGATACAAGACAACTAGAGTCTTTGAATGACTATACCCGTTATCAGGATTTCATAGAAAAGAAGGAATTGTGGTTGGCGTCTAGTAATTCTGTCAGCAGCCATATAGGCTCTGAAAACCGGTAGGAATGAAAAAGTCCCAAATCCACTCAATCTCAAAAACTTTCAAAGACATACATACAATGTGCTGGACCTTGATCCTCTAGGAGAAAATGTGTGCATATAATACCTTTAAGATATTTTAGTTAAAATGGAAGTTTCTCAGAAAAATAAAAAATTATTAATATGACTGCAACTAAAGGAGATGTACAGCGAGCATGCAAGTCATTTAGATGTATGGTTATTAGCTGCCTCAATTTAAAAAACTAAAACCCCATCAATCTCTACTAACTAAACAAATAATTACTAAATTACCAATTGAAAAACATGGCTATAAGTGGTTCATAAACAAATTAAACATCCTTTTAATACTAAAAGCATATTGACTCTAAGGCATGTCAGTTAATTCTGGAGTTAAGACCAAGGCCGTCACTATGTTAATTCAGGTGTGCGCAGTGTTGCGTGTTGTTTCAGACTGGTTTTCAGTTATGGAAACAAAAAGGAACTGTTTTCTGCCTATCCACATCACATGGGGGCACAATCCCCCATCCATAGACCTCACTGAAGGCTTGCCATCTCGCCCTGACCTGGCCCCTGGGCCCTTGGCTTTCTAGAGAGCTCCAAGAACAAAGCTTTGAGTTCTTCTGCAAGTGCTTTTGGAAAATTCAGTCTAGTTCAGAATATAGGGGAATCCAGTCACTGAGCTAAGTCTGCTAATGGCAGCAAACAAAAATAATTTAGACCTATCAGACATGAATCTGGTTAGCATTTTAAACTCTACAAGTCTCACATGTTTTCTAATCTTTAAGCTACTCTCAACTATAACTGTCTAATGACATAGCATCCCTTCCCTTCTACCACTGATTTTTGAAGTTTTTAATGGACTGGTTTTAGTTACAAAATGAGAGGCAGAAGAAATTGATTTTAGAATTTACTTTAACATGAAGCTCTATTAAACTTATAAATATAGAAATTCCAGATGACACATACAATGGCCTCAGAAATGCCATTTAATTCCCTATTGACAACTTTTCTATTTGTTTTTATGAATATTTTTACGGTATTCCAGAAATGACTACTTATGTTTTCCAAAAAAGAAAACCCAAATCAACAACTATATAAATCAGCACAGGTTTTGTTCCAAGAGTTGATTTTATTTATAGACTAGAGGCTCCCAGATGCATATAAAATTTCTGCCTAGTACCACACTTAGTGTTGAGATCATACCAGTTACAAAAGATGGAGAAAGATTGACATTCTATAAGACATTGGCTAGATTTCAAATAGGAAATGTGTTCTGGGATGCGTCTGCTGAGAAAGAATTGCTGGAAAACTAAGTGTGGTGTAAATGTATGTTTTCCATTTTTATTAGGAATTCTATAGGTGCAGATTTTAAAAGCACATAGGAAATAATAACCATAAAGATAAATGAGATATTGTGGAAGAGAACTACTTTAGTATAATACATTACTAATATTACAGACTAAAAAAATTTTTCAAGGTGCAAAATTAGGCATTTAAATGTACTATAAATGTTCATACACATAACTCAACATTTAAATTAAAAATGGAAGATATGGTGGTTTCCACGTCAATCTGCTCCCAGAATCCATAAGTAAAACAAAATAAAAGTAAAGCCTCTCCAGGAGCTGAAACGAAATATCTGATTTGTAACTGTTGAATAAAAAGCTGTTGATGGTTAAGAGTTAAATTTATCATTTCTGCATAGCGTTTAGTTAGTTCTCTATTTCACACAAATGTCAAGTTGCTTCATGAACAGCAAGGATAATTAAATCTGATTTTTTACAGTATTGTCTTTTACACTTAGATTCTCAATGCCTACAAGGATTTGAGTTTTCACAGAATACTCTCAGGAGCTTTCACTCTCCTTCAACTGAATTTAAGCCTAGTATTCCTAAACTGGTAGCAAGCAGCGAACAGGTTCAAAAGTTAAAGAGAAGGGAGACGTACTCAGAGTTGCATACATCTCACTTTTTTAAGAGATCAACCTTAAAAATAAAAAAGTTTGAAGAAAGGGCTGGGCCTACATAATTTCTTTTTTTATAAAAAGAAGATTAAACAACTGAAATGTGTTGAGACTTAGGAAAAAAGGGGGGAAAAATATCTGAAAGACAAAATTTATTCCACATTTTTCTAAAGTGGAAATTCTAAGTTCCTTTATTCCAAGTAGCTTTATTATTAAAAGATCATTCCTTACTACTTGTCACTAACAGCTAATGTGAAAAACTAAGAGATGTGTTTCGATTCTGCTCATATAAAATTTTATGTCCAGACAAGTCCTCTTCCATTTTTGTCAAAAATAGTAGTAAGCCAAGACTACCAATTATTCACAAAGCTTTTCACACAGCACTTGCTGTACCAGTATCTACACAATCTTGTGGTCTGTTTAGTCTGGTCTTGCACCACGATGCTTATGTCTACATTGGTAAGTATCCTCAACCAAGAAAAGTAAACCTGCAGAAGAAAATCGCTGAAGAAGTGAGATCTACATTACATGCATTTTAGAGGTTTTGTTTCTTTGAACCGGTGCTGGTTGGGTGCCCTGGGCTGGATGTGTTAGATGTGCTCCATGTGATGCGGCTTCATTTCATCCCCAAGGAAGGATGCACCTTGTGCCTGCTCTGTAACTCAATGCAAAACATAGTAAATGGAGATGACTGGAAGATTATCCTCAAAACATGCTCCCGATTTGCAGTAACCTGCTAATGTAGATATATGAGGAATCTGGAAAAAAAGAAAGATGATTCTGAAACAGTCTGTCTCAAGGGAAGTTTTGCTGGGGCAAGAGCCCTTACTGATCTTCACTAAACATTGGGGTGATCTTCCAATCTGTCTACAATGATGCAATTTATTGAATTCATTATAATTATCATTATGAGAATTTTTTCACTAAAAAGGCATGGGTGATTTTTAGTAGAAAATAAGATCACATACAGCTTTCATCATGGAGGGTTTCCGCTTCTCTTTTTGCAGAATAAATATTCTATTCATCCCATGCTGATGCTTTCTTCCTCTTTCCATTCTTGATATTTTCATTGGCAATATCTGGTTCTTGCATGGTATTTTAAAATAGAGTACGTTTCTCTGAATTTAGCTCAGTAAGGCATTTTTCTGCTCTCTCTCAGATTTCCTACTTTTCTTGGTCTGACTACCATGATTGTTCAGAGCTTCTCAGCTGCTAGTCTTTCTAGAAATGACAAAACTGACAATGATAAAGACTGTTTTCACAGCTTTTTTTCAAGACCATATGTTTAACTCAAGCAAAACCAGGATAAGCACAACAGTAGGCTTTGAGTTTATGTAATATTTGGGAAACAATGATTGCTCCTCAGAGAGGACTCATCTCAAAGTAAAAGGGACAAAACAAATAAAACATAGCAGAGTAAATAATAGCATTGTGTCCAATTTGTTTCTAGTTATAAGAATGAGACTATTTAAAGATTTGAATGCAGTAGAAACTTGTGATAAATAGAAACAAACCCTGTTTTATTCCCATACTCCATCATTTATTGGTGCAACTTCAATTAGTGCTTCTATGTAAACATAAATTCTTAAGTTGCAAGCAACCTCCCTGCTGAGCTAGTTGGATAGCTGTGGAATTTGGTCTTTTGAACAGGAGTTTATACTGATAAAACAATCCAGATTTGGAACAAAATGAACATTGGCACACAGTGCAACTCAGCATTGCTTGTAAAATCCTATTTTGTTTTATGTAGCTTATCATTACCTGATTCAAGAGCTAGATTTCTCTAAAGGACAAAGTATCAAGCAGACTCTAAAAAAAGGAAAATGCATCAAGGAGAAGATAATGAAAACATACCTGAAAAATGGTGATGAAATATATAAAGCAAATATTTTGGGGGAAGATCAAAGAGTAGTAACACATATGGGAAAAAGATATGAGATATATTTTTTAAAACTAAGCTAGAAATTGGAAAAAATGGAAATGAAGGGGGGAAAAAAGTGTATGCTGTGTTACAATCACAACTCCAGCAGGAGTTAAGCTTACCTAAAACTGGTCTGAATCAGGCTTGAAATTTCAGCTGATGACATATTCACAGTAAAGGAAAGGATCTTTTCTTGCCCTGCCTCTCATGACAAACTAAGGTTTAAAGAAAACGTTAGACAAGTGAGATATGCTTTACCAAGAGTTAAAGTTAACCAGAAGGAGAATTTTGAACAGCAGTTTTTCTGTCATCTGAGTAGCAAAAGAAGAATAACACTGGATTATCAATGTTTGATAGGAATCTAACTTCCATGTCCTTTACCCCGCACTAGATTTTAAGATTAGATTACAAACTAAAGAAAAGAGAGATTAAAAACAGACTTTCTGAGAATGTTTTCTGTACATTATACAAATTTTTGAAACAAACCTTCTATTTGCTCAAAGTGACGAATATGTCAAAGGCATGTTTGGTACACTTTTGCATGAAACTGTTACTACCAGTTGCTTCCTCTATTCACAGGTTTACTCAATGTACACATAGAAATATATATATCAAGGCAAGGTATATCAAATGGTTTCATATCCATTGAATTCCACAATGTTTTTCTGTTGTTGCTGTTGACTTGAATAAATCAAATTTTGCATTAGAAAAGACCAGTGTTTGTATCCTTGACATGAACTCCTGTCTGTCTAACCAAGATCAATGGTTGAATTATTTGCCCTGGATAGACTGACAGGCACCCTGTCTTCAGTGAACTCACCCTCTCTATACTTATCAGTGTGGTTTTAAAGAAGTTATTTCCACAAATTCTCAGTGTCTCAGTTTCCTTCGCCTGTTATTTCATGCTATTTTCTTTCCTTACCATTCAAGATAGCAAGTAGTGACTCGGCACTGTTTGCCATAATTACCTACAAGATACCTAAAAGCAAAAAGAAAGCAGTTAGGCCAGTCTATGGGAGGTTCAAAGCAGAGCGTGAATGGAAACACTGAGATATGCTTTTCTGTATATCTAGGTAAGCCACAGAGTTCATTAGGTATAATTAGAAAAGATCAAAGGGATTCTCTAAGTCCTTTTCACATTTTTCAGTTCAAAAAAACCGATATAGTTATTACTAGCCTTCTCCCAAAAGTTCATGTTTTGGAGAGAAGGTGTTCCTGATACACAGTAACCCCTGTGACTAAAATAATTTCAGAAAACTCATGAAAATACATTCTTCACCAGCATGCTATCTTTCTGTTATACCACAAAACCATCAAAATTGAAAAAAGGGAAAGGAAATCCGAACTTGAAGAGTTTGAGGAATAGATGCTGAATATATTGTCTAAAATGCTGACTATGTTGTCTGGGTGATCAGATTAACCGCATTCAGTATGACGAGCTAGAAATGCTAAAGATGCCTTTGTATTCAATTCATATAATTCTTGAAGTGATTTACAAAGTAATTGGCCTTGCAAATTACACATTCATTTTATCAACCTGAATGGGTAATGATAAAGAACTGTTCACTTCAGTCAGTGCTACTTTCTTGAGCATACGTCCTCTCTTCCCATGCTTCCTAGCTGGACTTCAAGGAACAAGAGGAGAAAAAACTAATTCCAAAGGACTTCAGAAAAGATTTGCAAATCATTATAGCCAAGTCTGACACAGAGCTCTGCTACTGAAACAGGGTTCCTAATGCAGAGCAACTGGAGAAAGGACTTCAGAATGGCAAATGAAGGAAAGACAGACAAGTTCCTTCTGGAAGGAAAGTATAATGATACAAAATAAGGTTCATTCCAACTAAACTAGAAAATTTGAAAAATTACAGTGTCTCACTAACAGCCTTGTTAAATGAAACCTATATTTAATGTTTTACATTTCCCTTTGTCACTGTCTCTAATTTTATAACCAAAATCTCAACTCCTTAAATCATTCGAATAAATGTGTTTTCTTTTACTATTTTTTTAATATATTTTTAGGCTGAGTAATTCAAAGAAAACTGACAAATCTGTAATACTTTTATTTTTGGAGAGGTAAGCATTCCAAGGAACACAAATCCTAAAATTCATGAATCTTAAGACTTTAATCTATATTCCTTAGTAAAAGAGAAACCCTCTTAAGAGGCAGCTTAGCGGCTGTCATCAAGGACCATGATGCCTGGATGACTCTCCTCAGACAGGTGTATTTCTATTGTAATTTCTGAGGACATGACAGATAACATTAAAATTCAAGGAAAGAAATGAAGTTTTATACTGTAATTGATTTATGTCACAGTTATAAATTAATGTTGTAAGTGATTTAGAGTGGCTACAACTCAAGAAAATAAGTTATAAACACATGCATAACTGAATTTCTCCTTCTATGCTTACTCACAGTTCTGAATTTAACTTCATAAACAGATGGAAGCAATCATATATCATATGTGGTCTGAGACAACTAGAAAAATGAGCTGGTCTGCAAGACGAAAAATATCGAGAACAACTGATTTGTTACAAGCTTAGTGTCTGAGTCCAGACAGTTTCTCAGCTTATGAGATTTTCCTCACACTGCAATAGAACTTTCCCATTCCAGCAGAATCCAAAGTAGAATTCAACACTTATAAAGTGCATTTAAAAAGGGAAACTTCTGGAAGATCTGGAGATTCATCATGACATATAATGAACTCCCAACACTTTCCCTTGAAAAATGGCAATTTTTGGAGGGAGCTTCCACCTGGAAAGGTTTCTTTCCCAATTTTTATAACTCCATTTTTTTTTTTATTTTTAAGTTCTAGGTACCACTATTCATATTTCAGAAGATTTAGTCTCTTCTTCAAAGAATTAGTTTATTCATGATATACTTCTCAACTAGCTTCCTTTACCCAGTACAAAGAACCCCTTAAATTCTACTACCTATCAAAAAGGTCACAACAGATTGTTAAAGTACCCCATGCAGGTTACCTCTTCTTGCTGTCCAACCTGCATACACAGGCCATGTGAGTCTAGATTAAATGGAGATCTTCATTCTCCATCAGTAACTTGACTTTTGTAGCTGGACTGCAAGGGAGAAGCTGAGTCAGTGTAAAGATTAAGTGGAACAAGGTAAAAATATGAGAACAGTAAGGAAGATTCTCAAATCCTCAGGAATGATCAGTGATGAAGGGGCGGGGAGAGAAGCTTTGCTTTTTGCAGACAATTCAAGGATTAATGAAACACTGCAGAGTATAGGGCAAGGAGTCAATCAGCTATCAGATGAATCTGAGATTACAGTTTCCTCCAGTCATTATTTTCTATTATTCACTTTATTCTGCAAACTTAGATAGAGGAAAGAGAGGAGAAGCAAAGCCTAAACACGTCAGACCATAAGTAGTAGCAACAGATACTAGACCTACTTTACCTCACTGTAACTTTTTACCAATCCAATGCAGTCATGCTTTGGTGTTCCTGATTTATTCCAAGCCCCAAAATGCATATTGGTACACAGTGTGTAACATTCACACATCTTAAAGGCTGGGTACTGTAAGCACCCAGCAAACTTAACAGATTCCTGTAAAGTATGTTGAGCTACATTGGACTATAACCAATAATAAATTCAGATTCCTAAGGCTTTTTTTATCTTATTTTTAAAAAATTATTAATCATATGAAGTGTGAACTTGAGCCTAGTCTTTCAGCTATTATTCAAGGCCAAATTTGTTGTAGCACAGCTAGTTCACTTTTACTGAAGAAATTGTCTTTAAGGTGCAAGAAAGAACTTATGCAGGAGCTGCGTAAAGGATCTCTCACCAGGTGCAAGACTACCACACACTAATCCACGACCCCTTAGCAACTACTACCTGCTATTAATGAAGTAAGTTATTCTTTTACACTTTTAATTCATAAGTATCTTTATTCTCTCTCTTGCGCATGGCAAAAGATGTTCTAATTTAGACTGACTCAGTGACATGAATCACACATTGGCAGTGAGATTTATGAATTTTCACAGTAATCATTTGCCAGTTCAGCACATACATGCAGCAAAGATGATGTGACTGGATATCATTCAAGAAGAATGAAACTGCAGAATTTTCAGAAGATGTCTAGTCGAAAGAAAACAATGTAATGGAAGTATAACACATATTATGCACCTTAACACATAGCTTGCATGTGCCATATGAGAAAATACACTTTCTTAACATTTTCACAAAGCCTTCAACATTTCTCAAAATACAAGATTAGGAATGTAACTTAGTTTAGAGAATGAGATACTATTAATCAGCTTGCGAGATAACCAAAATCTACAGAGTTCAGTGGTAGCACAATCTTCAGCGTTGTATGTACCTTCATAGTTCTTTGTTTGTTGGAGCTTTTAGCGAGGTAAGAACAATAAGTGTGTAGCTTCCTATGCTGTTAGTAATGATTCAGTCCTAATATGATGACTTCAAAGGAAAATTTTTTCCATTATGAAGTTTAACTACATGGAAAATACACTACAGAAGCTTCATGCATTTTCCTTATTTAACTGAAGTCTTCTGTGGTCAGTATGTTCCTGTGCCACAGGGATGTAAACTAGTTCTTAATGGAAATATAAAAGGTCATGTATAGTCAAATTAACTCCAGATTTATGTGTTTTTAAAAACTTACCTCCATGACTTAGTTTTTTTTAAATACTCAAACCCAATATATATAGCAAATGAGCATAATATATGGAATAAGTTTCTGCATCTCTGCTTCCTGAGTCAGAGTTTAGCATTTGATGAGTTTCCTGGCACAGAGAAGAAGCTTTGCTGACTAAGATCTGTGACAGCAGAGGCCTGAGAGACTGATCCTAAGCTAACGCTTGGAGAATGTCAATAGATACTGCTGCATTTTAAGGGAGCACGAGAGTTTGACAAGGAAGTTGTTTGGTCAGAAGAAAGTAGCAGAAACAACATAAGTCATCACAAAAATGATGCCAAAGCAAAATCCAGTGAACTGTTGTTGATAAGGATCCTTCCTGAAAGACTGCTGTCTAATAAAGGATCTCTCTTACTAAATATATGCTTGTCTTCTCTCTTGGATTCCTCTGTTAATCAAGGACACTTGACTCAAGAAAGGGGAGCCAAAGACACAAATAGCAAAACAACAACAATCTAACGAAGAAATACTTGGTTGCATGCTTGTTTACTAACTGAAGCAACCGCTGAGGTAATTTCAAATACAGGTTATTAAGGCTGGTATCAGTTACTGCCAACTGGTTACCAGTAATGTAGCTTACTAGTACAGAATCCTGCCATTTTTTCAGATTGTTCATAAGAATTCTATATATGAATAATATTCACATCCACTGTTCTTACACATAATTGCACAATGGTGTATTCTAATTTTCTGTTCCTTTTTTTTGCATTAAGCTTCTGTGTTGGATGAGAAAATGTTTTGATGCAACGTCATCTTTAAAGCCACCATAACGCTAGGATGCCATTTTGTAATTTTGTGCATTGTAATTGAACATCTAAGTTCTGTTTTGTGAGCAGTGATAAGATTTTAATGATGAAAAATAGTTACTACCAGGCATGTACAGTTACATGGGAAAAAAACAACCCACCCAAAACATACAAAAAAACCCCCCAAAACCCCACACAGAACTGCCACCCCCCTCATCCCTCCCCAAACAAGTCTATTCTAAGAAGAGCATAATGTTAAATATCTACCCTTTAACTATGCCAGTGTGGCTTTGTGGTTTAATATACTGTAGTATGTGAAAGGTGAAATAGAGCTATAGCAAATATTTGCCTGTATGCTCACAAAAAATTAAACATACCCAAATATAACTGCTTTAGTAAACCTTTCCAAAGCCCATCATCAAAAAATACTGGATGATGACCTCACTCACAAATGAACATATTTACTTTTTATATATATATATATATATTTATCACCTCTCCCCCTCCCCATTTAGACTACGGAAATCTAAAAACCTCATGTACAAGCAAACTGTGGGCAGTGCCTACACTCACTGAGAAGCAGCACATACATCTGTGACTAATATCCAGGTCATTTCATTTGTTGGACTCAAGACAATAAAAACGGTGGATGAAGTTTAAAGAATTTTGTTGAGGATTTGTGGGTGGCCAGTCAGTATGACTAAAGTACAGGCACTTTCTAGTTGTTCCAAATAGACTTCAGTCTGACTGGTTAGAGTCCCTTGTGGTTAGTATGGAAAAAGTGGAAACCACCAAAAAAGAAAAAACAACCCAACACTGGATTTTAAGCATATTCCTACATAGCTTACTCTTGATGGCTGTATGGCTGAGGAGAAGAGTTAAGCGGAGAGCACAAGTATTTTAATGCATTGTTTTCAAAAGATTCTTAGCAAATTGAAGGGAATTCAAAGAAAAAAAAAAAAAAAGGCAAAAAAACTGCAAAAGGAGGCTGGAAATATTAAGAGGTAATGAAAACTAAGCACGCATCTTTGCTACCTGACAAAAATAATGCATAATATAGTGATCTAAAAATACTAGCTAAAAAAAAAATAAAAAAAATCTAAGCAAGCATAATATAATAGAACTTTTCCAAAGTGAATTAGGCATTGATGAGTCATCATTAATTTATTAAAGAAGGCTGTGGAACTCAAGAAAGCTGGAGTGCCATAACATAAAGGGAGATACCTACAATATATAGTTAAAAAAAAATATCAAAATATGAAAAATCCATCCTGAGTCTAGATAGCCCACCAGTATGAAATATCATACACAATGACACAGTTGATTTTAGTGCTCTTAGGAACTCAGCATTCTTGAAAACAGCAGAAAACTCTAACTGATTCTCTGTGTACCTCATAACCCTTCAGTTGCTCTGCCACTACATCCTACAGACATATATAAAATCATATAGGAAAACCAACGTATGTAGATTTAAATTATTTTAAATTTACACAAAAACATAAATAGTCAAGCGTGTGCAACCCAGATTACTTTCAGTTCAGATACCACCAAGTTCTATTATTTACCAAGAGGTTTATTGTGTCTGAAAGAGGAGGATGCTAACAGCATATGAATTTGGTGACTGCTGCTGTTGGTGGATTAATATATGCACCAATATAGTCTCTGCTCTTTGACTGCCATAACAATTAGATGCCACCTGCCTCTTTTGTGTGTTGATCTACAGTTCAAGAATAGACTACGAGGGGTACCTGCTCTAAAAGCAATCATTAAGCTTCAGATTACTCTGCAACTGGACTTTGTAACCTTAACCGCAGATAAATTTCCACACAATCTAACAGTCAGATTCAGTAAGCTCCTGAAACGAAACAGAACAACCAGAAGAGATTTGAGAGAACTGCTAAAAGGATGGGGTCATAACCAGGATTTAATTTATTGCCAAATCAAAGCATTGATTTGAACAAGGATGAGAATCTAGCCTTAAAAATGTTCACACAATCCACCCACATTAAGAAGATTTTGCTGCAAGACACAGTGCAGGTTGAGGTTTGGGCAGATATTACCAATTTAGGCAAAGGAAGAAAAGATGAAGACAGCTTCTGCTGACTCTGAAAAGGAAAAAATTGACTAAGGGCCAAGACTTCCCTGCTATGCAAGAGGCTGGACCATAAAGCCCAAAGCGGACATGACTACCCACTTCCCTGGATGTGTCAGCTGGTAGCTATTTATCTTTTGATTTAATAGACTTTAATATAAGTAAGTGGTCTTATTCTAAGTGAATGCCTTTCATTTATTTTTCCATATTATACTCTGAAAACTACCACAGCAGATTCCACATGGTAAAAATAGCACAGATAGATTGTGGGATTTATATAGAGCCACATTCTCCCTGTGCACCCTAAGAGGTTCTTTGCCTGAAACTAAGCAATAGCTTCATGAAGTGCTCTCATCTGTCCTTACCTGTTCTTCTGTCATTCCTTCTACAGCAACTCACTGCTGCTCTTCTATTTTCTTAAAATGACCATGACCACCTTCACAGTAATAATTTACTGCCACATTATACATCTTACCCATCCTCTTCTCTTTATCATCAAGCAGGTCACTGTGAGCACTAGATTTTTGCTGCATCTACTTAAAATGACAAGATTCTCTTTAAGCAAAGTGCAAAGGAAATTTATGAAGTGGGGTTGGGGATTAACATAATACAGGAAAGACATTGCATAGAATGTCTCCAAATACTACTTTCTCTGCATGCTTTAATTGCAAATTTCAGCTGTAAGATATTCTCCCCAACTATAGAACTTGCAGTATTTTGCTAATAAAATGTTAAAAAACCTGATTACAACAGCAAAGTCTGATTGCACTGAACTCCAAACGGCCCAAATAATGCAGCTCATCTATTGCTTTCTGATTTTGCTGCTGTAACTTTGCACATTTCATGAAGGATATAAATTCAGATGTGTAGGTGCATAAAGTACAACGAGCATGTTATAGGATGAGGTTTTCCTTAAGTTATTCCAAAGTAGAGTATGACACCCTCCCTAAAACCCAGAAAACATCAGTAGATTATGAAACTCTGATCAGCCTTCTATGTGTCTTAGCAAATTTTCAAGTATCTTGACATAAACTCTTGAAGTGTTCTGTCTTCAAGTCATGCTGAACTAGTGATATTTTAACCTGAGTTTGCCTATAAGTATTCAAAATCCAGTTCCTTTCTCAAAATTCTTGTCAAGGAGCTATTAGGCGTTGTAGACAAATTGACCTGCTCTATATCGATAACCTACAGGAGATAGACAAGAACTCAGTCTTCTAGGCGTTATGTATATAAATTACTTCATCAAAGATCAAAAACCATATTGAAATCAAGGTATTGCTTTTAGTCTCTTGAACCACTGGGAAATGGCTACATGACATGCTAAAGATGAAGGGAAAACTGTTAAAGAGAGTAACTCACAGTGATTCTTTTCTTGCCTCACATAGAATTCACACCTAAGTAGCTCACTCTCAATCATAGTTTGTATCATAGAATCACAGAATGGTTAGAGTTGGAAGGGATCTTAAAGATCATTGAGTTCCAACCCCCCTGCCATGGGCAGGGACACCTCCTACCAGACCACGTTGCTCAAAGCCCCATCCAGCCTGGCCTTGAACACTTCCAGGGATGGTACACTCACAGCTTCTCTGGGCAACCTGTTCCAGTGCCTCACCACCCTCACTGCAAAGAATTTCTTCCTAATATCCAATCTAAATCTCCTCTCTTCCAATTTAAAACCATTACCCCTTGTCCTATCACTACACTTCCTGACAAGGAGTCTCTCACCAGCTCCCTGTAGGCTCCCTTCAGGTACTGGAAGGATTCAGATACTGGAATATCTTTACTTGGAGTAGTACAGCAGCTTCATAGAGCCAAATAATAGAGAATTATTTTGTCAAGGAGTAGCCATCCATCATCTCCACTACTGCCTCCTGCGTATAAAGAAGCAGAGAACTCCCTGACCATTTGACATAAGGAAACCCAGTAACTTCCGTGAGCCCTTCTGCTCAACGGCATTGCTCCATGGCACCCCAACTACTTGTATTCCCAAAATGAAATCAAGAAAGGAAGGATGACTGCTGTGTTTTGCATTTGTAACTAAAACCCTGTTGATAACACACCCATGTTTTGGCTGTGCTGAGCAGCCCTTGCACAGCATTGAGGGTTTTTTTACCCTGACTCTACCCCTGCCCCAGCAAGTAGGTTGGAGATTTGCAAGTTAGGAGGGGACAGCTGACATCCCTGGCCAAAGGGATATTCCATACCATATGACATCATGCTCAGAAATAAAAACTCAGGGAAAGGAGGAGGAAGGGGGGACATTCATAGTTGTGGCATTTTTCTTCCAAAAGTAATGCATGCTGATACCCTGCCTTACAGGAAGTTGCGAAACATCTGCCTGCTAATGAGAAAGAGTGACTAAATTACTTATTTTTCTTTAGTGTTTTGTCCTGGAAGACTGTCTGTGGTCACCCTAAAGAAGGGGGAATCACAGTACTATCCACATTTCAGAACTTCTAATGTCTTGGCTTTTAATCTGTTAAAAGTAACACAGGTTACTAAAACTGGATTGAGGACTAATAAGTCATGTGATGGCATGTATGGTCAAATATCTACTGTCTCAGAAGATGTCTGCCCTGAAAATGTTGACACTCTTTGCTACCAGACGGGGTGACTCTCCATACACTGAACTATGTGTGTTTCTGAATTGCCTGGGGAGATTTCACATTGCTCCGCAGTTCTGAGGTGAGCTCTGTGCAGACCTTCAGCAAAGAACCTTTTGTTATTCTGAATTTTTGCAGCCGCTGCTGGTCACCTCAGCAATGTGGCATAGTAACTTCCTACTCATCTTTTTGCCTCATCAGGTCAGAAAAAGGTTCAAAGGCATTTTTAAAAATATTTTCCCAAAGCAAGTGGTCTATAGCACTGGTCTCTTCTCCAATGATAGATTAATTGCCCACAATACCAAGAAAACTAATGCAGGATTCTCTAGCAGAACTTCGATTCTCTAGCAGAACTTCAGTTTGCAGAGCTGATGCATGAGGGTAGTGAGCTGTGAAACACATAAAGCAATTCATTTAAAATCCTGAAATGCATTATCTCCATTTATGCCACAGAAGACATGACTAATGGAATGGTGAGAGAGGAACTATGGGAGTTGGACTGTGACTGCAGAGGTTGAAGGTTCCAGTCCGATCCGCTTACTTCTTATGGTATATCTCAAAGTATATGAGATACGGTATATCTCTGGTATATGGTATATCTCTGGTGCAGCAACACCAGAGCCCTAGTCATATGATAAGACAAAGGAGTATGAGACTGTTCAGATCTTAGAATTGTCTAGGTTAGAATCATAGAACGGTTAGAGTTGGAAGGGACCTTAAAGATCATGAAGTTCCAACCCCCCTGCCATGGGCAGGGACACCTCTCCCTAGAGCAGGTTGCTCAAAGCCCCATCAAGATCATTGAATACCACCACTAAACCGTGTCCCTCAGCACCACATCTACATGTCTTAAATACCTCCAAGGATGGTGTTTCCATCTCTTCCCCGGACAGCTTGTTCCAAGGTCTGATGAACCTTTATGTGAAGAAGGTTTTCCTAATATCCTTTCTAAACTTCCCCTGGTGCAACTTCAGGGCGCTTCGTCTTGTTCTATCACTTCTTACTTGGGAGAAGAGACCAATCCCCTACTTTGCTACAATTTCCTTTATGTAGCTGTAGGTCGCTGCAGATGATGATCTCATCAGATGATACTGAACACTTAATATAGAGGACATTTCATGAAGACAAAACTGCAAGTACATAGAAAAAAAATGTAACTGTGTGGATAATGTCTAGCCCACAGCTTTTAGTTCACTGCTGATTAGATCATTCCCCCCACCATCATCTTGTATCTATCCAATCCTGCTTTATTGGATACCTTTTAGCATAGCAGATATAGAAGGTAGCAATACTTCTCAGCACATCAAGAATAGAAAGTAGGAATCCTCAGATCCCAGGGCAGGGAGAAATAGGTTGTCAACCAGGTAAGTAATTCTTATCAGCTTTGGAAAACAGTTTTAAAATACTTTTGATACAATCTGTTCCATGCTTTTGAGGGATCTTAGAAGGAAAGAAGTTAAAACAGAAGATGTAAAATATCTTTAAAAAAAATCCCTTGAATTTTCAACTTGGCCTCTAAGTTACGTACAAATAGAAAAGCACTAATAGAGTAAGAAATACATTCCTCACTTCAGTATATAACATGTGTTAATGCTTAAGTGACTCAGGTCAGCCACAGCTTCTCTCCCAGGATGGGTGCAGGTACATTCAGAACTACAGCATGTCAGATGTTCCACAGAATAATGCTGCCCACGCACAAAAAGAGCAGCTAAAATATGCATGGAACATTGTTTAAAACACTTTGCTTTCTCCTGCGTTATTTCCTCTAGCTTATTATACCAATCACCTGGAGCATAAATCTGTCATCTTCACCATCTGCTCTTTCTTCTAAAGCAGCTCCCCATTGCCCTTGACCGTTGCTATTGTATACAATTCTTTATCAAACCTAATTGGAAACAGCATTGAAACCAACACTTACCATCTTCCCAGGCATGTTGCTTAACCCTTCTGCATCCAGAACAATATTGAACATTGCGTGTGAGGGCGCAATCCTTTGAAAAGCAAAGGATTTTCTTTCCAGTGCTGAACCACTCAAGCCCTCCTCACCATTGGGCCTACAAAGTTATTTAAGTGTCCCATGGAGAAAACTTTAGAATTTAGAACTTTGAGGCTGCCAGTTATGAACAGAGACAGAAACATCATACTGTGTGAGGTCTTACGGAGCTCACAAGAGAAAGCAGAATTTGGTCCCTCTTACCCCTTGTATGTATTCAGTCACCTTGTGTGCTGGGTTTGGGAGTTATGGGTAGAATTATAGATGTATCCCAGAAATAAAATAGGTTCAGCCAGGAAGACTCACAGAGTCCCTCCTCCCATGTTAATTCTAGCATCAATTACGGGAGTGTGGCAGGGAGTGTGTTGTCGCTGTTTTAGTTTAAAACAAATTAAAACATAAAGGGATATATTTAAAAAAAAACCCAAAAAAACCTAACCAACAACCTTTGGTAATGCTTGGAAAGTGAATGATTTACAGGGTGCACTGCAGGACACAGGGGAAGCACAAAGCCTTTCATTTCCAGGCATCACCAGTTTGCTTTCATTTGTGTTTCATGGTTATCTAACCAAATCTTTGAAAGATTTAGATTTTGAACAGCCGAAGCATTAAACACGGCATTTAGAGAAGCTTCACGTGCCTTTAAAGAAGAAGTTTCATGGTAAAAGTAGAATAAACTGGGTTTCTGCACAAAACTTACTCGCATCTTTGTGCAGGACGTAACACAAACCTTTTAACTCCTTGATTTTTTTAACAATGTGACTGCATATCATCGTTATGTCTTACTTCATTTGAAGAGTATTTGACTATAAAATACACAGAAATTCAACTTTTCTAATTTTATAATTCCAAAATGACATGTTTTGGGGTTGCATATTATATCATCGTTTATAATAGTAAATAGCATACTTACTAATGAAAGCAGAGAAATCAGTCAAAATTCAAATTCACTTTCATATGAACATGAGTGCCTTAAAAGTGACTCATAGAAACCAACTGGCTTTACAAAGTCAACATTAGATGTATTTCTAAACCACAAGTGTGGATAAGTCTATGACAATATTCTCCAGCAATTTATAATTTCCCTCTACTCATGCATTACATCAGCTCTAAGATATTCCTATATGAGTTTAAAGCCTAGCTAATGACCAGAGAGCTTTATTCAATTTCTCCAAATTGCATATTTTTCATCAAATCCCAAATGTTAGGTATTCTGAGTGACAAAATTATATTTCAATCAAAGTGAATATATTAAAATTAGAGCTACCGCAGGTCCAGCTTCCCACAGTGCCTTCAGCTAAGACCCTTTCCTCTTTTATGTAGATTTGAAAACTAAGACTAGACAGGTTGAGGTTAAACCTTAAATAGCATCTCTGATCAATAGAATGAATACTCACATAATTTGTGGGAAAAAACTCAAGTCCTGTGGGGTACTAAAATCTATAGCTACTGCATATTCTGTCTGAAATGGAGAAGGGAACATAACACAAATATCTAATTCCTTACTTTAGTAGTCTAATCATCAGACTATTCTTTAAAAAGGGTGACATCATGTGATCACCAGTTATACCTTAAACCCAGTTTTGACAGCTCCTCCTGAATGACTTCCTGTCTCAGATGTTTAAACATCCCTTTCTCTAGCTAGTTAACAGAAGATCTTGACCTCTACCCACATACCTGCAGGCTACATCTTTTTGTATGTCTACTCATACGTACGCATTTGTATGTATAGCCATATCACTTATTTAAATATGAATAAACATTTATTCAAATTATTTTTCTAAAGAACTGCTTTCACACATTCACAGAGCTAGCTGGCTCTTAACTTGATATACAATGGATATTTAATTTAACAAGCCCAGTGGCAATCCTGGGCACTTGTAGTTAAATACTCAAAATAAACAGGTCACTTTTACATCACATTCATGCAGGCAATAATTTCTTTCTTCTGAACTTTTGCTAACTGCCTGTGCCTGTTTTCAAGCAGTGGCTACCTCCCTTCCCATAGCAGTTGTATGAAAATGCATAGGAGTTAAAGTCCCATGCTTGTTTCCTTGTGTTTTCACAGTTACTACATTGAGTTTTGAGTTTAAACAAGCTCCAAAACATGTTGAACACAGGTAGTTTTCATGGTTTCTCTCCAAAATTAGAGACTGACTTGGTCCAATGTCCTTATAAAAGCTTGTATTCCCCAAAAGGATACTACAGACCTCTTTACCCAATACAAATGCCCTTCATAAAAAATAAAAAAAAAATAAATTTTTGCCATAAAAAGAATTTCAGGTATATTATCTAAACCATGAATACTACTCAGCAAATAATATCACAGACTAAGTAATAGATTTGCATTAGTGATTTGCATTCTTCAGTTAGAGGGTCCGATTGTATTCTACACAGCAAACTATAGAAGCATCTATAAGAACCTCTTTAACTGTTAGTTTCTTGATTCCATTTCTGGTGGCAAAGGTTCTCTCTTATATACTTCAAGGGTTTTTTTTTCCAAATTTTCCAAATTCAAGTCTGTAGAAATTTAGTTCCATTTGTAATGGTGAAAAAAACAGCTGGCTATACAGACAGGTTTAAAGAAAAAAAAAAAGAAGAAAACAGCATGACAGTAGTATCTATAAAGTTGCTTTATTTTTAATAGCATTTTTTTATGTTTCTTCTTCAATGTGTGAGATCTTTAGGTTAAACGCACCACATTTTTGCCTGTTTCCTAGTTAAAACTTGTTATAACAGTTTTTAAATTTGATAAATAATGCATAGCAAAGCAAGCTTATGGCGGGTGAATATTAATGGCAGGAATTAGAGCACAGAAACTAATCTATAGTCAGAGGACTCTAAAGCACAGAGTACTAAGTGACATAAGTAGGCTAATTGGATGCTTCTTACAGGAACTGCTTTTCTGCAAACATCAGATTCACCTGACAGAGATTTACTTGATGACTCTTGGCATGAGAAAGAAAGAAAATGCTTCTCTTTTGTGTCAAAGTAGCAGATCTGTGTCTTGACATCAAGAGGAATAAAAAAGAAAAGAAAAAAAAAAAAAAAAAAAAGAAAGATGCACTCAGTACTTTAGTGGTATTTTTCTTCCTTATTTATTTCAAGAATCAAAACTGATTTTACTCTCCTCATGATCCTTTTCCCATCCTTGACAAAGACAACTCAGATTGTCAGAATAAGATAATATTTAAGTAAACACCTACAGAAGTTTCTCCCAGCTATTTTGCTTTACGGTATCTTGATCAATTTCTGCACGTGCTCTTGAAGTCCTAGTTCAAGAACAATACAGTTCCCCTCCTAAATACGAAAGCTAGAATCAGCCTTTGACTTGTGGATTTATTTACTTTCATATGTGGGCATTTTTGTGTGGTGGTTTGTTGTTTTGTTTTTTTTTAAAGGATGTTGATAGCCGTATGTCTTTTTCACTCCAAGGCTCTATAGAAGTGTAGAACAGTAGCCCAGTTTACAAATAACAGTGAGAAGCTGAGTGCCTCTCTCGTCCATGAGGGTTAACTTGGGTAGAGCACTCAGATCCCACTTGGCAACAGAGAGAGGAGAAAATAGAAATAGCAAGATCTGACAGTCTATCCAGAGCATTTACTAAAGGTGGGAAATGCCTATATCACATTTGACATCAACCTGTCCAGAGGATCACATGCTCAGCGTGATGGAACTCCAGAACCAAGGTGAGTCAGCAGAAAAACTTTGAGGGAAGACTTGAGTAATGAAAGGTCAACAAAAGTAAGTGCTAGGAGCAAGCCCATACTGTGCTAAGGCTCTGTCAGACTTTAAATCCATTAATTGTATGTCTGGTAGAACTCATAAATAACATGACTGGCAACTTCATGAAATCCAGCAAATTATAGCATTATATTTAATAGTTTCAAACCACCAGCTCTTAATCTCATACATATCTATATCCTCTATAGGCTGTTCCGTTGTTATAGAGGGAATGGAGAGTGCCTAGGTCATGTTTACATTAGTGGTGCTTGTGAAGGCTTCCATTTTAAAAGCCCAAACTAAAATTGGAAAGTAAGGTTCAGGCACAGAGCCACCTCAGACTAGATTTATGAACAGAGCAGCTGTGCTGGCAAGCACATTCTTTTCCTGAATATCTCTGGATAAAGGAGCCTGAGATTCAGTGGCTTACACCTGTGCTTCTACTACACTTTTAGATGCCAAAAGGTCTCTGAAACTCCCCAGAAGATTACTTTTGTCCCTTCTGGAGCAACAGTCCTTCTGGTCATGAAGGATCCCTTTGGTACCTCCCAGTATATCCCTGAGATCAAGCTGTTTCACTGGAATAAAGTCAGTGCACAAACCCGGAGTAGCAGAGAGTTGGCTGAAAAAATATTACCCTAGTTTATACCAGTTATTTGCAAGATATAGATAATTACACTGAGTGACTTGTGCTGATTTCAACAGAAATCTCAGTTAAGGTCAAATAAATTTTGGTAACTTTCAGTAGCATTAGGGGAGTCTAAATAGAATTAGTACTGTAGATAAATTATCCAGAGTTGTTCTGTAAAACTGATGGCTAAAATGATGTCAACAGTCTTTTGACAGGACAGGCTTTATTGCAGGGAAACTACATGTAAAGTAAATAAAACTAGGGGAAAAACTACAAGTACATTAAATGTATTATTACATCAGTAATGAATAGATATCCCATTGCTCCTGCATGCGATACATTGTGATACATTGACTAAACACCTTTTCAAAAGCACATCTTACTTAGGTGATAGATGAACAGTACTGCATTTCAAAGATACCTTTGCATTTGAAAAGACGAAATGATTCTTACCTTGTATAAACATGTGTATCAGAATTGTCATACACATAACAGAAGTTAATCCCAGAATTTTCTTTGGAAATATATATGTATATATTGATAACCAAATTCATAGCTTCATATTTTATTATGCTAATGTTTGCATTGTGAAAACAAACTAGAAATCTAAATAGATTTGCATGTGCTTCAAATAACACATTCATTTCCCCATCTGCATCTATCAAAGCACACTTATATATACATCTATGTAATACACAACCATACACAAAGTCTGGGAAGCAAGTTGCTCATTAGTTTACAGATTATTAAGAAAACAAGTTTGAAATCTTGTAAACTTGTCCATTATTTCATTTTTGATTAATATACATCCATATATAGTAGAAAACCAGGTCCTTCCATCTTAAGAACAGATTTTTCTTTGGTTCTAATTGTTAGACCTCAATCAGTACATACAGTCTTTTGATAACATGCGTATTTGTACCGTATCACACAAGAAAATTTACTTAAAATGTAAAGTCTTCATTATTATGACTTCAAACTAATCAATATGAAATGAGATTATGTCAGAACAAGATTTCTCGCTGCTGCCTTCTTCCCTGTTATGGCTCAGCATGTAGTATTCAACTAGAGGAACATCTCACTTTCTTAATATAAATATTAATTAAATAATTAAAATTTTAAATTAAATTAATTAAATAAATAATATAAACTCACATATTTTATTACAAACTTCTGTTTTCAAAAGAGAAGGATTCCCCTAGATATTCTTAAGCTATATGGTATGCTAGTATGCCATGCTCTTCTATATAGGCACTAATCTTTCGGCATCAGGGAATGAATGGTTTTCTTCGTAAGAATAGCCATTGTATTTCAAAAGTTGCCCATTTCAAACACTTAACAACCAACCAGGCATGGGGGGAAAAAAAATCCCACCCTGAAACAACAAAAAACAGAGTAAGTACAGCTTATGCACATCTACTCGCCATTAACTGCTGGATGGCTGGAGATTTCCAGACCAATCATTGTATTAACAAGTAATTGTGGCTCTAACATTTGCAATAGCATTATTCTTCTGAAAGATGAATCAAGTGATGTACATAAATAAGATGCAAAAAAAACCCCTCAAGATGGAGCAACGAAGTGTTTCATATAGGTTTCTTTCTACTACGCATCTTAATTTCTGTATCATCCACTCCTGGGAAAGGATCCTATAGTAATTTTGAAAGTCATATAATCACAGAATGGTTAGAGTTTGAAGGGACCTTAAAGATCACCGAGTTCCAACCTCCCTGCTATGGGCAGGGGGACACCTCCCACTAGACCAAGTTGCTCAAAGCTCTATCCAACCTCCAGGGATGGGGTATCCACAGCTTCTCTGGGCCGCCTGAGTCAGTGTCTCACCATCCTCACAGTAAAAAATTTTTTCCTGGTGCCTAATCTAAATCTCTCCTCTTTCAGCTTAAAAAAATTACTCTTTCTCCTATCACTCCACTCCCTAGTAAAGAGTCCCTCGTGTAGTCCCTGTTAGGTACTGGAAGGGACTCTAAGGTATTTCTGGAGCCTTCTCTTCTCCAGGCTGAACAACTCAAACTCTCTCAGCCTGTCTTCATAGGAGAGGTGCCTCAAATATAAAATGAACTCAGAATATTCAGCATAACAAAGGGATTTTTTTTCTGGTGGTCTGCATTAAAGATTTATAAGGCTAAGTATCAACATAAGGATTCCTCAATTTGTTCAAAATTGACTTTATCAAAGCCAGCAAGTTAACAGCCTTATTAGTCATGAAGTACTAGCCAGTTTGGTACAAGCAAGTACAGGTGAGTTATTAAGAAAATACTTTCAGTATACTCTATGAAGACTGCTTGCCCTCGAGGCTCTGCATATGAGTTGCATTAAATTATTGACAAAATCTGTATTACTGTAAACATTTTTTCTACTTTTCACAAGAGTTCAGTAGAGTCAGAAATGGAGAAAAAAACCCAATCACTCCATCATACTCCAAGCCTTGCTTGTGTGGCAGTTTTACCACAGTCAACATGGGCTTGTTTGAGAAACCCAGCATGCAGGAATTTTAAAGAGCTCTGCTTCTCCTATGAAAAAGTGGACAAAGTACTTAGGAAAATAATATTAACAACAGCATGTGAACTTTTCTACTATTAATTCTCCTCTTACCTTCTGACAATCTAAATAGATTCTGACAAGCTAAATAGATTCTGAAATTAAAAAAAACCACCTAAACAGATACGAACAAAACCCAGAAAGATACCAAAAACCAACCAACCCTCTCCATTCTGCTCTGCAAGATGCACTCTGTAGGGCACTAATTATTATTATTTAGTATTAAAAGTGTAATAGGGTGGATTGCTGAAGACAATTTCACCATGGAAATGTTACTTTTGACAAGCACAGTCGTTACCCCACTGTAAAACTTGTATATCAGGGGTAGGATAACTTTTCACATTGGAGTAAACAGAAGTGGTAACACAGGTTCTTTCCTTGCCGGACATAGGAAGGGTGGAATGATTTCTCTCACCCTCTACACCGTATGTTTGCATGTTGCATACCTCCATGAATTCCTAAGGTATGGAACTTATCCTCATTATACAGTTAGCTTGTAACTTTGGCCAGAGCAAGGGGTAGGGGAAAATGTAGAATTAAGCTTGTAGGAGCTCCTTTTCTTTGTAGTTTACCAACATAAGAAATGAAATATCAGTATGTGGAAAAACCATTTGTGGACACATGCTTTAGACAGAGGAAGGCTCTTCCTTTGGATTCCCACATCCCCTTTCCTCTTCTTTTTGTTTCTCACTCTGGAAAGCCACTTATCATCTAAAATGTGCAAGACTTGTTTATGCATTTTCTGCTTTGTTTCAGAGCAGGAGAGTGAGGTGAAAAAAAAGACAAAAGAATAAAGCAAACAGTGTGGAAATTTCACTTTTTAAAAAAAAAACAAAAAAACAAAAACAAAAAAAACCAAAAAACATTCAAGTGTGTTTTTCAAAGGACCGGCTATTGTTCACTGTCAATTTTCCAGAGAAAGAGATTTTATTTCACTGCACAGTTCTGGTATACCATTCCCAAGGTGTTTTGGTTTTTTTTGTTTTTTGTTTTTTTTGCCATGATACAGGAATGAGAATGGAGGGAACCTGCTCGATTGATAGATGTGTTAAGCACTGAAGTACAGCAAAATAGGGTCCATAGGGGAAAGGGAAGACTAAGGTCAAAAGGCAACAGGAAAAATAAAGTTATTTTGGCAACAAACGAAGCATGATTGTAGAATAAAGCCTGCTAAGGGTAGCAAGCACTCTTACCAGTGCCCAATATGTCCAAACTCTATGTAAATCAAAAGAAAACCAACAACAAAATAACTTCTTGCTTGCATGTAACTCAAGGACAGCTTTGTTAATAGCAAGTACCGGTGGAGAGCACTGGTTCATATTGCTGCATTGCACAGCACCTCCCTGAAACCAAGCAGCTGAGACCTTAATAAGCTCCTGCTCAAAAGCCCAGGAGGTAAGAATTAGATCTGGTAATAGCAGATACAAATTGTTTATCTAAAATTCACACACCCTCAAAACATGCTCAAGATTTGTGTGCCACTAGTGATGTTCTGAAATGAACTTGGGTGTTGAGGGAGAAATAGTTTCTAGTTCCTTATCATGCTTTTTCTTGTTTAAAGTTTCACCTGGTAAAGCAAATTGTTTATTTTATCCAATAGCAATAGTATACTAACTTTTCAGTAGATGCAGTGATATAGATGAACTATTGTCTGGATTTAGCATAACTGAGGTCCAAAACCACAGGCAGCAAAGCCAATCTGCCTGTCACACTACCTGGCACATATTTGTATGCCAATGCGCTCACTGAACCACATCGTGTTCAGGCCAGCCCAGGAAAGGACCTAGGTTTGAAGGGTGACAACAGGGCTGACAAGCTGTCCAGTAATTTTTGCAGCACATGGTTGCTACTGAGACACATCCCTCCTTCCTAAACTTTGAAGAGTAATTTGGATACCTCTGTACTAAAACTATAGCCCAGGTTTTCATCACAATTTCACACCTCTTGCTGAACATTACATCATCTGCTTCTTCAGTTCATCGGCCACCCCTCAGGCACAGGATGATGCTGCTACCTCATGTCAGACTCCTGTCCAGCTTGTCAAGACAGAGAGGTGGACGGACCATTGGCAGCAGGCAGTTCCTTGCTCCCTCTCACTGTTTTAATTTTGCATTTCACATGGTGCTGATTATGCCTCTGTTTGAACATGACTTATTGACTGCATTTAATGCTTCTACTGCTGAGCGGCACTTTTTCCTGAATCTTTGTTCCCCTCCTTTCCCTGGTTTTAGAAGCTGTTAAATCCAGACTTTCAGGATAGCTGCTGTTGGAGGAGCAATAAAAAGACATAGAATCAGAACACAGCTTGGGATGGAAAGGACCCTCCAAAGATTATCTAGTCCAGCCACCATGCAATGATACAGGCTCTCACTGAGCACAAGGGAATGTGCAGGGTTAGCAGTCAAAAATGAAGTTAATTCTGATCACTGTGTTCCCCAGGGATGGAGCAGTTGGAGACAGCACAGGAAAAGCAGCTGGATTTCTTAATTTTTTGGAGACGTGGATGATCACTTGAGCTTTAATAATGGTTATGATATTTCTGATGTCTGACTCTTACTAAGAAAACTTATCAGGATTCAGACTAGGACTCTAGATTTCATTACATTCTCTTCTCAACCTAACTGTTAATGACAATTTATGCTGTATGTAGCTGGTTGTAAAAATAAATAAAGATCTACTTCTACAAATTTAAACTGTATTATGCTTCCTCATACAGTAATGTGGAGAGCAAACAGTATCTGAAATATCACATATATTTCATAAATTGAGATATTTCCCAGCACTCATTCATTCAAGCTTTTAGAATCTGAGAGTAGGGGAATATTTTAAAAGCAGGTTAAAATGATTTTCAGTCACTTATAGTCACAAGTAGGTGCTCTATACATCATATTGACAACCTAAATCTCCAAAGTATGTCAAAGACCCTTGCCCTGCCTAAAAGCAACTTGCTGGATAAAACTAGTGAATTTCAATTAAGGATGAATGTGCAATTACTTTAAGTAAGAATAAAACCAAGCTCTCCATTAGGAATATATGAGCAGCTGTTTAAAAAAGAAAAAAAAAAAAAAGTACTGTCCGTTCATTCAATTAACTCCTAACCTTGAAGGCCACAGATCATTTCATTTGTCACCACATTGATTAGTCAGCTCTGCATTGAGAGTGCTTCTATGCCATTAAGTTATTAGATCCACCTAATTTGTTTTCCTAGAATTACATGAATACATTTGACACATTAGCTAATTGAGAAAGTTAGAAGATATGTATCAAACCCTTTCTGTAAGTATAATGAAATACTACTATCAAAACACTGATTCAGAGATAAAATATGTATGCTTTTTCAAGACATAACGTGCAATAGACAATATTTTAGAACTAATATTTTCATTTCTTTGCTGCTGTGAGATTACAAGATACAAGGAAACAATATTAAGCCACAAACGAACCCTAAATATGATCTCTCAGAATCATAATTAATCTATTGAGTACAAAAGCTCTCTCTTCACTATTTTACAGTGACTGAACTATATTTCCTCTTCAGACAGTAAAGAAATCTTCATGTCTACTGTCTGTTTGAAGGGGAATACAATAGCCTTAACAAGATATTTTTTACAGAGCCAGGTTGAGAGTATTTTAAAGATCACTTTTTTTTTTTTCCTCATATAAATTAAACTGATCTGCAATATCTAGACGAATTTTATTCACAGAAAATAAGTAAGAAAAGGTACCTTATTTTATCATGAGGTGCATACAAGAGAGCATTCTCCTACCTTAGTCAAAGATGCTTGCTTCTGCCTGACTGGAACAATTTTACTTGCATCCTAGTAAACTCTTGAGCAGTAATCCTGTTACGTGTCTACAGCAGTTTCACGGGGGTGGGACTTCTCTGTAATAATGAATTCACCAGGGAATCTTTCCTCTCAAAGAATGCTGCTGCAGACAAGTAAACCACTCTACATTTACTGTCACAAGCTTCTGGATGATTAGTTAAGACGCAGGGAGTAAGTACGTGTACAAACATACAGTCACGCGGATTTATATGCTAAAGCTTTGACGAACAGGCTGAAAACTGCAGTTTGCTTTACAGAGGTGTATGCATATGTGCCCATATATACACTTCATCTATATGAGAAAGGAGAGTCACAAAAGGTAAATATCAGAAAATTACTTATTTAGTCTATTTGGGTGTGGCAAAAGAGCATGGCTGAGTCTATTAGTGATTCTAATCATCTAATCTGAAAAGCAGAATCTCAAAGTCAAGCATGCCAGTGCTTACCTAAAGAAATTTATTTAAGTGTTTATTAATCCTAAATGATAAGCTGCATAAAAAGCAGATGCACATCTGCCTCACTGGCAATCACTAATTTCCCCCAGTACAGTGGCAGCACAGATCTAATGAAGAAGCTCTGTAATATGTTAACCCAATAACGTCAAAAATAGCTT
This sequence comes from Thinocorus orbignyianus, assembly GCA_013400375.1. NCBI lineage: Eukaryota > Metazoa > Chordata > Aves > Ciconiiformes > Thinocoridae > Thinocorus > Thinocorus orbignyianus. The sequence continues at coordinate 623,344 of VXBW01004871.1, forward strand.
CCTACAAGCTCTCTGACAAAGAGCGGTGATGTTTATAGTGATTATTATGAAGATTTACGAGAGCAAAAACGAATCCTTAGAGAGCACGTGCGGTCACTTAAAATAACAGACAACAAACGTGAGAGTAAATTGATGCTTTGGCCAAAAGAGGGACATATCTGGTGGGGTTGTGGCAGTGAGTGTGACAGAGTGAAGAAATGTCCCAGTATTCAACCAACCACTTTAGTAGAGCTGTAAGAAGGATGGTCATACAACTCCATTACTGGACTAAGCGAGTGTATCAGCCTTTATTAAATCATCCAGCACTTCCCTAACCTCATTTCCAGATGAAAAGCAAAACAAAGCAAAATTTATGTCCAGATCTATAAGCAATGCAAAACCAGCAAGTTAAAAACTGGAATTTGATACATTTTTAGACATCCAAATTAAAAGCATGCCTCCCAAGCCTCAGCTAATATCTAGACTCATGAGTCAACAAAATAAAAATAAGGTTCTCTACATACCTCTAAATTTGCTTCTGTACATGCTCATGAGTGTTCAATTGATGGCAAACTTGAGAATTTCTTGTTCACTACTGCATGAGAGGTACAAACAATTGTACCTTTCTTCTGTATAAGTTCCAGTTCACCTGGAATCTGTCCACCCAGGGTGTGGAAGACAAATTCAACTGACTTCCCTTCAAATGTACCCTGCATTTCCCAACTCCATGCAAGTGCCCTAACCAGCAAGTCATGAAGGGGTCTGCTTGTCTACCACACCTTCTTTTGAAACTGTCCCAACAGTACAACCATCCAAGAATCCAAGCCACTTAAAAGATAAACCAAAAGAACAAACATCGTCCTAGAAATTTTAAACATGAGCACAACCTGTATAGCAGGTAATGACCTTATCTAGAGTAGAATTTTGAAGATTTTGTTTCAAGAGAAATGAAAAGAATTTACAGTTGCTTAACTCAAAGGGCAGAAGGTGAAGGAGGAGCAGTGAAGGAAGAGAATGACAATATTTAACTATGTCAAAAGCAAGAACAGAGATGTTCCCCTTTATAGCAGAGTGTTTAGTAAGGAATGACTTTAAATTGCAGGAAGAAAGATGTTCTTATGTCTGACACTGATCTATGAATAAAGATGGAGACTGCAGTCTTCCAGCTTGCCTGGGAGGCTTTAAGAACAAGTTAAAAAACAAACTAACAATCAAAAAGTATCACAATCAGTCTAGGGTGAGCCAATTTTATATTGGCTTAGTGAGGTGATGTGTATGTGTCTACACAAGGTTTTCACTGCAAGTTCTGCATTTTGAACACAAAGTAAGAAATGTTGCTGTCAGAAATAATTTTATTCAAAGCCCACTATATTTTTTTTTTAACTTTTAAAAAAAGTTAAAAAGAATTATTTTGATAGGAATTATGTCAGTAGAAGTATGAATGCCATTCTGTTAACGAGTAGCTTAAAAGCAATATAACACTAATTTATACTTTCAATTCAATTTTAAATATATGCTTGCTTCATTCATTCAATAGCCTTAACCATCACAATAGAACAACTAAAAGAATACAGATTATTTTTCTAAATTAACTTAGTTCCTTTCTCAATTTGATACAGAAATTTGCAGCATTTAAGACTGCTTTTCATAGCTGTAAGAACAAAACCTACGTGTCAGGTATAGTAGACTTCTCCAAGTACTTTGGTTCTGCTCTTTGTATGAACTAATTGCACCCCAGCAGATCTTAGAACTTAATTATTCTGACCTAACAGACTAATTTTACTTAAGACCTTCTTTTATTGATCTACTGTACAGATGCAATGTTATTTCACCTTCTGGCTTACGCATTGCTTGTATTAAATTACTGTCTAACTGGTTTTCATCTACTTTAAAGATTACTTTGTTGAAACGTGACGCCAGACAGCAAAGGTATTGTCCTTTAAGTAAATAAATTACCTGCAACCCCTTTACTACTGTTAGATACACAAACCTGCAGGTACACCATTGCTATTCGATAGCTGCTACTAGTTGGTAATGGATACGAGTCTTCTATACACAGTTGTTCTTTAATCACATTAAACTGTAGCATCTCGTGAATGGAAAGTGTATTTTGATAAAGGAAATTAAATGTCACAAAATGCCACCTTTCTGCAAACACTGATTTGATTTACTGGCGTCGCGTTGAAGAACCGCAACCAGTGTTTAGCAATACCTGCATATCACCAAACTGATGAACGCCTCAATGAGAGACACAAAGCACTTTAGTTATTTGAAAGTGCCTTTCACCTACAGGCTGTAAAGAGATTCCAGCTGCCAGAAACTAACCTGAGCAGAATCATAGTGCAGTGGCATATAACAGAAATAAGATACAAATCTTCTTGCATCAATATTTTCTATTCTTTCCCCCTTCCAGTATGAAGGGCTCAATATGCCTGTTTCTAGAAAACATCCAACATGTATTATTTTTCCTTACTTTTCCATGCTAAAGTACAGATCATGTGGACAATTCGCATCCTTCATGGACCTTCCATGGATTGTCTTGTGATAAAACATTGATGAGGTGTGGTGTTCATCACTTTTTTCTCTGATGATCTATGGGCTTCTATATGGAGTCAGTCCTGATCAGTAGGAAAACAATAGAGCTCTCACCAGGGTAAAAAATACCAACACCAATACTTGTCAGAAGCCCACTTCAAATTTCCTTGTAACAAGGACTGTCGAAAGAGAAGTGGGTACAGCCCTCTGCAGAGTCACCTCAGTGTATCTAACAAAAGAGATGGCAGAGCCATACTCAGAGGTATTTTTGAGAAAGCCTATTAAAAAAACCCCACCATCCTGTACCATAGCATAAATTCATTGAAAAATTAAGAGGTTTGTACAGGATGCCTTAGCCCAACTAATAAAGTCTGAAAAGACTAGGTTAACAATTTTACCGTAAACATAGTTCCCATAAAAACAGTAATTCCAGAAAGTAGTATCATTGCAGGGAAGAAGATCATGAAAAAAGATGGATCTGTTCAGTACAAGTAGACTGGAATACATCAAACAGTATTAAACTATGAAACAATTACCATATATACTCATGCATATTCACTCCATTAAATGGTTGCAGTCATTTTATATTTTTTTTAAACTATACTCCCTTCCGCTCCTGTGATGAGCTTCATTTATTAAATTAAAAGCTGCAGTGAGAAAAAGTTCTATAAACTGCTACAGAGAGGGCTAGCAAAAGCTTACGCATTTTCCAGTTGATTTATACAACCAACTTTGAGCGTGATTATTTGAGTGCCAGCCTAAGATTCTTAGAAACTTCAAGGAAAAGACCTGTTTCGCTTTCTACCTTTTTTCTGGAGATACATCACAACACTAGCATGCTACATAGCACATCGAACAATCTATGTTTCAAACTTTATAACAAGTACCCAGTTTTTAAGCCCAAGTGTTCCAGTGTTTATGTTAATACAATCCCTAGTGCATTCCCGTTGCTAGGAGAAGTTTGTTTACAGCTTGAGGATGAAGTAATTCTCCTGCATTTTTTCTGATGATCCCCTGTGCTTTCATTGGCTAAATAGCTATGTCTAACCTCCTTGCCCTTTACGCGTGGGCAGTGCTTCCTCTCTTCAGATCATGTGCAGTGCTTCAAAGGCAGCTTCAGTTCTTGCCAGCACCAAGAGCATTTCACTGTCATCCTACCTATACCCCCAGCAGAAAGATTTCCATCTCTTCTCTTCTAAAAACCAGGTGCTGAAATGAAAGCAACCCAATATACTTTAACGAAACTTCTTTCTACAAAGCAGTTTAGCCTCCTGCGTCCTTATAAGGAAATTCAAAACAGCTTTCCCTATGTTTAATTAAAGGTATATTACAGTTTAGCAATTAGTAAAATGAAGAGGGCAGCTTTTCTTCTTTCAAGCATCAATTGCCTTGGAAATTTTTCTTTCTTACCAACCCAAGGGAAAGCATGTTCAGTTTCAGATTAGTAGAGAGATAAACACTGCTATATCCTATGTACCATCAAGTAACAATGAATTAGATAAAATATTGAAGTGTGAAAGTGTTTTCACTTGTATGTTCAGAACTTTAAATTTGGTTGGTTACCTATGTCGTTTGCACAAAGATGCACTTCCACCAGGCGTGCTTCATTTTGTTATATCATGTGACATTTCAACACAGAGAACTGCTTCACTTCATGGTACTAAGGAGGACAACCATCATGCTCAAAATACTACTAAAGCAACTTGCAGGAAAGCATCCTCACCATCATCAGTTGAGGGAACTCCAAGCAGGAGTAGAAAGAAAGAGACTTCTGATATTTTATGGAGAATCAGACAGACTGAGATTAACCTCAAGAGAGCCCATCTTCCTTCCTGAAATCAAGCTATAAGCAGTAACTAAGCATGAAGAACCTTGTAATTATTGGATAAAATTATGACCTGATGATATTGAGAAAGGCTTTATCACTGATTTGAGTAGGTCCAAGTTTTTAACCATCGTGCTATGTTACAGAGTACTTGAACTCAATAAAACTCAGAAACCACCCCCCCAGAAGCAATCCCCAGCCATCTACACTCCCTACCCCCTCAAAAAAAAAAAACAAAAAAAAAAAAAAAAAGAGTCTTCAAGAAACGAATCAACCCTTAGACATAAGTAAATTGCACAATTATCTCACGGAATAAATCTAAACCCATGGCCACAGGACAAAAGTGAGAATGAACTAGTTTTGCCATCTTGCTTCAAAAACACCGGAAAGTGTTCCTCACAACTCTTGATACTGCAGAAGTTACTGCATTTCTCATGAATAACTAAACAGATTATAAATACTTTCACTTTGATATTCATAGACTGATATCAAAATACTGTGACATTCTCTGAGTTTCCTGTTTCCCATGACTTCCATCTCTAATCTTCTTTAGTGACCTTTGAGAAGGGGATTTTTTTGCTCTCTTAGTTTCTGTGAAAATGAGTGTAGCCAAAACAAGAATTAAGACAAATACTTAGAAACTATTTTACTGTTCTTCCATCTTTATTTTTTTCTTCCTTTTCTTCCCATGCTAATTTGGGAATTATCTTTCTTGTTCTATCCATATCTTGATGAACTTTCTTGCCTCCCAGGTTTTACCACTTTGTACAAAGCTCATCAAATATTTGTAAATTATTACTTGCTTGTAATTGTCATCTGTTTATCCACAATGCTGATAAGTTTATATTATTTTTTTTAGATACTTATAATATCTTAAAAACATTTATTTCATATTTATATTGAGGGCTGGAGCACCAACTAAATTAAGCCAAAGGAGGTTAACACAGAACATTAAATGCTTAAAATTAATTAAATTATGCAATTAAACAATTTTAAGTAGTAAAATGATATTTTTCTAGTATCTACAGCAATCTTCCAAGCAGCAATAAGATAAGAAAAAAAATAAAAAAAACCCCAAAATACACGCAGTGGGCAGACAATGCAAAGACTGACAAAGTTGTACCAGATCTTGGTGTGTTTTTGTTGGGGTTTGTGGTTTGGGGTTTTGGGTCTGTTTTTTTTTTAGGGCTGGTTGTTGTTAGTTGTTTTTGTTTTATTTAAGAAACCAAAGCCCCACACTGGGGGCCTTATCTAAGAGGACTAGAAAAAAAAAGAACCTGGGATCACAGAGTAACTGAACTCACTCGTTTACTATAACAACTATAGTGAAAGTAGACTTTTCAGAAGTGCAGCTTGCTGGTGTGACACTCTGCAGAAACAAGCTCATTTTTAGATTTTATTTGCCTCTTGGAAATAGCCTGAATGACTTGCATGAGCAGTCAGCAGTTTTGTTGATCAGCTGCTTACAGGAGGCACGTGCTGAAGATGGTACGGGGCTTAGAACTGCAGACAAGGCAGAAAATGAATTCTCATCGAGCTTAGTGTGGAGAAGTGGTTGATACACTGGAGGAGGGCAGAGTTTCTGCTTCCAAGGCACACTGGAGAACCACACCAACATCAGTGCTGTGAGACAAACGAGAAGTCTAGCCCCTGGCAAAGTAAAACCCAGTTAACTGCAAAGTAAAGGTAAGACACAGACTGATCTAGTACCCAATGATCCTGGTGGAAAGCAAGGTGAAAGAGAATCAGTAGTGAGCCTTTGCTGCAATGATGGGTGGGTGCTTACTGGGCTGCAAAGAAAGAGCACTAGAGTAGGCCAAGAAAATGGATTATTCCTTTCCACCTGGCACTGGTGAGGCTGCACTCGAAATACTCTCCGCTGGATTTTGGTCTATCCATAGGGGAAATAGTTTGTCAGTTGAAAAACTAGCAAACAGGCAAGTTCTGTGATGAGTCACTAGCGCGGGGGCTGGAACGCATGATGTAAGAGGAGAGGCTGAGGGAATTGAGCTTGTTTAGGCTAGAAAAGAGATGGCTGAGGAGAAACTGGTTGCAGTCTGACTATCTGAGATGAGATTGCAAGACTCTGCTCAGAGAAGTAGAATAAAAGGTCAAGGTGACATTCATGAGTAGGAGCAAGACAAATTATGTTGGATATAAAGAAAAAACATCTAAATATTGAAAACAGTTAAGCACTGAAGCAAGGGTCCAGGGAAACTGTGTTTTGTCCATCCCTGAAGATCTGCAAGACAACTGGAAAAGCTTGATCTAGCTTTACGCTGTTTGAGAGGAACTTGTAGTTGGCTGTTCCAGGAGTTCCTTCCGATCTAATTTCTTCTAAGATTTCAAGGTCATATTTCAAAACTGCTTTACCACCACAGCACAAAGGACACTCTAGAGTTTCATTGAAGTGGACGAGCTTCCCCTTCCCTCACCTAGACTGATACAATTTTTTTGGGGTGATTTTTCTATAGTTATTTCATCAGGTTTACTGCTTGATTTATTAGTGAACATTATCTGTTAGACACAAAATGCAACCTAAATATTGTGGCAGTACCAATGAGCACTGCTCCTTGATATGTAGCCTATATTAGGGAGTCCTGTCTCCATAACTTTCACCGGATTTTCAAAAGCTGCCTTGCAACTTTTGTCAAATAGATTTTGACCGAGTGTTCTCCCATCTATTATCTTAAGAGCTAGAATGTAAGCCAAAATAATGGGAGTCAGTAGGTTGAAGATTTTCAGAAATTGTAATTGTATTTATTCAAAATTTATCACAGATTAGGGAGAGTTATAAATCACTGGACAATTACTTCTGCAGAATATTAATTATTTATTGGAAGCATACCAAGATAGTGTTTCTTAATGGTACTTGATGTAACGTTACCTGGAAAAAAAGCTATCCTCTTGATAGAAACCAGTGAGTACAGAAAAGTATCCTTAGGATGAAGGATTCACATTTATTTTGAAGTGGGTATGCTAGAACAAAAAAAATAATAATCCAGTAATTACTTAAAAATAAAGGTGAGGTTTAAGAAACAACATGGTGTTTTTTGACACGGGCAGATCACTTCCAGTGGCTTCTGTGGTAAAAATGGAGTAACGTTCCCTTCCCAAGCAGGGAGGGATGACTGAAGAATAATTGAAATAGAGTTTGTGCAGAAGTTTTGAAAATGTAAAATCACATTTTGTTAGGCTATTTATCACAACATCAAGTTTCCTTTTATGGTATTGCCATCAAAGTAAAATTGGGGTTCAAGGCTGGCATTGCTATAACTGTTCTGAAACTAACAAACACATGGTAGGTAGAGTTTACAATTTGCCCTTACAAGAGGAAAATAAAAGACTGGGACCCAATTTATTCCCTACATAGATTAGAAGGCTGAAAATCAAGCCTTTACAAATTTTTCACACAACACACACTCTCACCAGTGAGACAGAATGTGTCAGTGGGTTTTCATCACATTTTCATTTAAAGTCAAAACAAACAAATATTCCAGAAAGCAGTTACCTCTATAAGTAATGAGAGACCATATTACACTGATAAAGATGTGGGAAGTTGTCACTTCTCTCTCTGATTTTGGGGGAAGGAAAAATGGTGCAAATTTATAACATATTTAGGTCTAATCTCAGCAAAAAATTATATTTATTTTTTAACTAAAATATCAACTTGGTCTTTCTTAGAAAAAAGCCATAGAAAAAATGGGGGGGAGGGAGGGGAATACACTCACAAGAGTGTATGTTATATGATATAATCCTGCATCTCAAGCTACAATAATTATGTTAAACTGAGCATTCGTCTACTGTTTATATTTGCCCCTAGTCTCCCCTCCACCCCCACACTTCCTTGCAGGCTTCGGAATTTTATTTATTTATTGTTTTTAAAATTATTGTCTGAACTACTATATTTTGGTAATAGAATAAATCTGAAATGAAAGGTTTTTTTTTAATATTAAAATAAGCAACCAATGAAAGAAAACAAAACAAAACAAAACTAGGCTTACATTTAGAAACAGATGTTTTGCTCTTATGTCTTATCTTCTGTTCTTCCTATCTTTTTTCAACAAAGTATCTAAGTAGCTGCTTTAATCAAGGTTTTGAACTTGGGTAGGCATTTTTTTTTGGTTATCTGTTTTTAAGTGGAGAAGTCCCAAAGTCTCACAATTATGGGAGCACAGCACTAAGGGGGAATTAACAAACCGTGAAGTTCAAACCATTGATTCACATAAATCCACCGCCAGGGAAGCCGTGGCAAGAGGCTGAAGAGAGACTCTGCCTCCTCATGAGGGATATGAAAGATCCAGATAGATTTGCTCCGGTGCCAGAGCTGCAAAGTGCACATAAGACAGAATATTCAGTAGGACCTTTCAGAAAAGAAACATCACAGAATGTCTTCCTTTGATATTCACAGTTCATTTTATCTATGAGAGGAAATAATTCGAGTTATAACGCGATGCCAAAATGTAAGGCTGTGATCCCACATTAGCTACAGCTCATCACAAGTAGGTACCACCTAGGATTAAGATGTTATGTATATTATTCTCACTATTCAAACAGATAAGTAAGGATTTCAATTGAAAAAAAAAAATCAAAACAAAACAACAATCCAAAACCCAAAACAAAACAAAGTTTAGATTTCTTTCATAGGCTTGGGTCTACTTGGGTCTAAAAAAAGCAGGCCTGGTGTTTTCACCCTCTCACTCTTTCTCTCCTCCCTAAGTATTTATTGACCCCAGAACTCAGCCATTTCACAACAGGGCACAGAAGAATTATTAACTATTTATTTTTTAAAAACTATAATTTCAGGTGCCTTATGGTAAGCTCCGTGTTAACCTGACATCTTGTAATTTCAGAGCTTGCAAAACCAAGATGAAGCAAGCAAGATAAAGAACACGAGTGGATGTATAGAAAGAAAAGGAAGCATTTTTTATTTAGTGACAAGGACTGTAGTAAGTTTTATTCCACATGTATTTGGCCAGCATATTGTAATTATAATTTACTCAGAGATTTGTGTCTCAAACACACATCTGGATTTCGTCCATTCGGCTACATTGTTACTTGCTCTGATGTTTATTCCAAATTTTATTTTCACATAGCTCTGAACAGCGCTTCCTCTTCCCAAGGGAGTTGTTCCTACCAGATGGTATTTACACGTCCACCTCATGCCTAGATTTCAGTAGTTTTTCCACAACCCTGTTTTCAAGTGTCAGAAACAAATTTTAAACATATCACCACACATATTTATGTTCACATTACAAGGTTCTGAAGCAGAAGGGGAAATATGAATTTGCTACACAATTTAAAACATGAAAAATGTACTATGATCACATGCTGGAGTGGAGAGAAATTTTTTAATTTTTTTTAATGTGTCTCCCATGATGCTTTCGCAACTTTTAAGCTTCTGTCCTAGGACACTGTATTTCATCTGTGTGAGAAAAAAATATTGCTGTCTATTCAGAATATACCTTCTGTGACCAACGAGATCATCAAGGATATGATGGGTTTTTTGAAACTACACATCTTGCCACATAGCCTGAAAGAACCTGCATTTTTCTAAAGCTTCAGAAAGGTCACAACAGACTAGAAGAATAGTAATTAATCCTGTTAAAAAGGCTTAAAGTCTAGGTTTCTTTCCTGTGTATATATATATATTTAAGATAGTTATTCTGAGTCCTTCTAAGTATACAGCTACATCAAAAATGTAACACTAGAGAAGGAGAGGAGCTTATTCAGAAGAGAATTGCAAAAAGCATTTTCAGCAATAATTTTAGAGAAGATTCAGCTGTTAGTATATCTTTACTTTTTATTACTCTTAAATCTTGTTATACACATCCTACCAAATATCTATCTTGCATCACTTCCATGTAGTAATTCAACAATATAAATTTATAGTAACATTAGATATTAAAAACATGCACACTGGAGTGCAATTTAGAAATTAGATCTTCAGGTTTTAGTAAAATCGAATATTCCAACAGAAAACGTTTTTACACTTTATCTTGGTGTTAGCACTTCTTTTATCCAGTCAGCTTCCTTCTCAAGTGTCAGTCATGCAAGATACAAGAAATAGCCTGTTTTACTCATATCTGTTAAATTCCAGTTGGATAACACTATTTTCAAGTGGAGTTTAAATATTTATCTACCAGCATGCTAAGTGAAGGCAGTCAAAGCATTAACCACTTTATATTATAGTTATTAGACACCTTGGAAAGCTACTCAAGAAAACTGGATGGAAAGAGGTCATCTATACAAGCCAAAACAACAAATATCACACACACTGGGACAAGCTCCAGCAGCATAAAAAACAAAAGGCTATGCTGAGACACTAAAATGCTCTGATATAACGTTAAGACAAGGTTTAAGAATCCAACCGAGATGACTTTATCCTTTTTCCCAGTTCTACACTTCCACAGAACAGCTGAAATCCTCCAGTCCTGTGTGTAACTTAAAACAAAAATGATATCCAGTGCTTAGCCAGCACTCCACAATCACCGTTTGTTTTGTCAGGACACGAAGAGCATTTCCAAGACACCCGCTGACACCTGACAGATAACAATAACTGGAGTAAATGTTAGACAGTACCTGACACTCGAGTTCCCAGAAATAGATCCCGACAGCTGTAACTCTCGTATGAATAGTGTTACTTTTAATCACACAATGGTCATTTTTGCAACTTCCCTTTTTAAACCATTTATCTACAGCCACTGAAAACAATCACCAGTGCAAAAGCTATGGCAGCTTAGCATCTCTCATACATTATCAATGAACAGCATGCTCTGATTCACTTAGTATTTAGATATTGGGTAGGCAACTTTGTTATTTGAATACTCACCTAACCATCCTTTGCCCATGAACTACCACCAGTTACATTCAACTGAAATCAGCAATTCTGCAAGTGCAATTACTACTGCTCTGGCAAATTCTTTAGAAATACATACTTGATAAATTCTGATGGAATATCTAAACCAGGTTCTCTTCAACATTTGCTCCACCTCTGCAAGCTACTTGTTTCTGGCCAACACTGTAGTAGAAGTCAAAGCAGAGATGTGATATTTTCTCTCCAGCTGAAGTAGCATAACCACTAGGCAAGAAAACCTTCTTTCATGCAGCTGTCTTATTATTTCATTTCATTAGCATTGCTTTCACAGGAAGAGAGAAGCTGCTAATAGTACAGATGTAATCGTGGTCCAAGTTCCCTTCAGAACTGCTCTACCTGCAGCTGCCATTAACTGAAGACCAAGTTAAACGATAATGTTTGTAACTGAAGTCAAAGAATAGGATTTTATTTTCCATCTACACCAGAAACAAGAGAAGTAACTTTTAGTAACTTTTACCAAGAACAGTTTCATAGTCTTTAGAGAGATGATAAAAGACAAAGGCATGAATGACTTCAAAATGGATTTTTTTCCTTCTAACAATGCAATACTTGTTTCTTGCCTTTCAATTGACATCCCTTCACACTGTTGTGCCCCGCAAAACAATAGAGGCAGTTGTAGAAACTAAATGAGTCACAAACAACACGTGACTGGGGCCATGTAAAGGAGAACTGACTGTATCACTTTGTCTCAGCTCCAAAGGGTGTAACAAAATCACATTTGTTTACTGCTCGAATTCAAAGTTTCATTGTGAATCTGAACATGCATCTTCTTTATAAAGTAAGACGTGTAAAGTTGTTCATAATTTATCAGCACTAATTTACAGTTTGGTTAGCCCTGTGTGCTTCTGTGATACAAGATACTGCTCATGTATAGATTAATCACCTCATACTGTGGAGGTGACAAAACTCCTTGTTAGAACAGCAAGTAAAGATTAGTTCCTCCATGTAAAACTAGGCTGGATGTTATAGACAGATAGTTTTCTGTTTCAAGATATATTAAACTGGAACTTAATTTCTCCTCTCCTAGAGCTCTATTACATAGGTGGACAAGTAGCTGGAAACTCAGTTTTTATTGTATTTCCTTCCTTGTTGACCTTCTCCCTACTTTTTCAGTAGGTTACCCTGCAAATAAAAGTTGTAAATAAATAACTGGAGTATTTTTGATCATCTGCTGTGGTTAAAAGGTTGACTATCATCTTCAAAATCTTTCTAGGTTCACCCTCTTTAAGTGTCAAAATACACGTCTATTACGCACAGTCCATGACACAGTGGCAGTCTGAGGCCCTCCATTAATATTAGCTACTGCATTAGAAAAAACAACAAAATAAACAAAAAAACAGAAATATTTTTGTCTAACTAGTAAATTGGAAACTAAGTGCTCTATATCAGAAAAAAAAGAAGACAATAGCTTGAGCAGAAATTAAATATCCAAAGGGAAATTTGTGCTCCCAGCCAAGTCATGGCTATATGAAGCTTCATGGCTCCGAGAGTCAAGACTTCTATCCCAAGTTCAATAATCTGTGAGCAACAGTGCTCATGAATTATTCTTCCAATAATACCTGATTATTAAAATCTTAAATTCTTAAAACCCTTCTGAAACTGACTTTTAAAACTTCAGGATGAGCGCTGTCAAACAATCTACCAAGCGCAGGTATTCTTTCTACCTCAAAGAATTCTGGCACAGCACTTCTCTGTCAAAGCAGCAAAGCACAGGTGGTCCCCACACCAAAGCTTTCGCAGAGAAGCAAAAGTCTCACCTGTCAGTTAAGGTTCAGCTAAATTTTAAGTGATGTTTGTACACTTATTCCCCCCAGCTCTAGTTAAAGAGAAAGTTGTGTTGAAAAGGTATTCTAGTGAAGTTGTACCAGAAGGTGTCTGGAAATCATCTGCTATCGTTTCCATCCTACCACACTGACAAAGAGAGAAATCATCATTCTTGTTCCCCTCTTGTCGTCAAGTTAAACTTCCTACTCCATAATCTTTCCTCGGCCAGAAGAGATGAGTTATTGAAGATATCAGAAGTCTCAAGGCTCAGCTTTAACCACCAAATAATGCAGAATCCATGATTCAGACATGAACACACAACTGAATGCCTTTTAGTTCAAGCTGCACAGATTGTGGTAGTGAGAAGGTAACCTTCTAAGCTCCAGTAACTAGTTACATGCGTTCTCTTTGCCACCTCCTACTCTTAAATACAGAAGTAGGACACTAAGCTAATATGTTGCATTATGCAGGCTGGGTGGTCTAGAAACATCCAGAATGAGTTACCATGTCCCAGCTTCATTAATGCTCTTCTGTAAGACTTTATGACCACATCCAAGCTGTCAGAAGGAACACAGTTCCTTATGACAGTGATTATTTCAATTTCTATTTTTCACATTATCCACCAGGCATGTAGGTCTTTTTACAAATAAGAAATATTTGCATTTATTACTACAAATCTTACCTTCAGGAAATTTCACAGGCAATTAAATTCCTAGAACAAAGCAGCCAGTAATTCAGATGCAGAAATGTGTATAGTCCAAGATGTCAATAAAAAGGATTATTTGTACTATACGACTTGATTGTCTTAGAAGCAAACAAATACTTCCAAGATGCTCCTGCTTATTGACATTTGTGGAATTTGTAGTTGACATTCATTGCAGAAGGGCCTTAAAAAACATTTTCTTGCAAAACTGCATTTTAGTCACATTTTAAAAAGCTTCAGAAGCAAAATAACATAACTACATTTAGTTTAGCAAATCACAAAAGCGTATTATCAGACATTATTCTGGTCAAATTGCATTATGCACATTTTATTCCAGTAAGACCCTGGAAAAGGAATAACATCACAAAAGGCAATATTTCTTGACTGACATGAGTCTTGTCATTCATAAAACACAGATGTAGCCAGAAAAAAGTTAATACCAGCTATGAAGAAAATATCAACATAGAAAGTTATGATTCCATAAGGAAAGCTCAAGGTTTTTATTGAATTACTAGATACACCATTGAAGTGTGAAAGCTTTTGAAAAAAATCCAAAATGAACCCATCAGCTGGAAGTTGTTAGTTCTCTGTCCCCCCACCCAGTTTCTCTGCACAGTTTTCTCCTCTGGATGAGATTAGGTTCATTAAATAGGTCAAACTCTTGGAGCATATTTGTTTACAAGCCCTGTCAATTAAGAATTAAGAAATAGATGCTCAAATTTAATCAGAAATAGAATCACAGAATTTTCCAGGCTGGAAGGGACCTCCAAAGGTCATCTAGTCCGACCTCCCTGCAGTCACAGGGACACCCCCAACTAGACCAGGTTGCCAGGGCCACATGGAGCCTCACCTTGAATATCTCAAGGGAAGGGGCCTCAACCACCTCCCTGGGCAACATGTCCCAGTGTTCCACTACCCTCAGAGTAAAGAACTTGTTACTAATATCCAATCTAAATCTGCTTTTCTCCAACTTAAAGCCAGTGCTCCTCGTCCTGTCACTGCAGGCCTATGGAAACAGACTCTCCCCAACCTTCCTGTAGGCCCTACCTTCAGGTACAGGAAGGCTGCATAGAAATGGTCTAGTTACTAATGCTAAATAGAAATGCTTTAGTTACTAATTCATGTTATTTTAATGCTGAAGCACTTTCTCTAACAGTGATAAATCACTTAAACTATATTTAAAATTTTCAAAAGGGAGACCTACAATTTTGTTTTGATTAGAGGGACAGCACTGTTTTGGACCACAGGATGAATCAGTAACACCTCCTGACTCTTCAGACAGGGTCTAGAGGGAGAAAGAAATAGAAGGAAACTCCTTTCCTCCCCTTCCAACGGGATTTACCTGTCCTCACCTTCCTTACATTTTGCAGACCACTTCAAAGTGACTCGCATTCTGTTACTGGTGGAATAATTTCAAGAACTGAGTTGAGGAAAGGGTTAAGAGCCTCGAACAAGAAAGTAGAACAAACAGTGACATCGAGTGGCAAGATTCCTGCAATACACTTCTGAACGTCCCTGCTGGAAACTTCTTCAGCAGTCCATTTCTAAGGCCTGTGAAACTTTTAATTCTTAACTGTAACCTACTAAAATTTAAAGGATGCTGCATAAAACAGAAATGCTACTTTTTGCCTTATTTTTACTTGAACCTGCAAGGTTTCATTGGAGAGTATTCTTAAATTAAGTTAAAAAAGAATAAAAGAAACATAACCACAGTTCACACTAGGAACAGGTTTAACTAACAACTTTAAAATGAACATATAGCCAGTTTTTGAAGCATTTATAAAGCCTTCTCTTCTGAATAAATCAACATATCTGAAGCTTTAGAAAAATCACATGCAGCCATAAAAAAAGGTACGTGTAGGCCACTTGTATATTCTTCTAAATCCTCCTTCTCCTCTTAGGAAGCTACCAACGAGTTGAAGTTCAGGACATTTTAATTATTCTCGTTAAGCATCTCTCCCTTTCAGTCCTGGAGAAGAGTCACCTTTGAGTGACATATATCACTATTAATAGAACTCTGAAGTTTGTGAATGACGTTTAGCATGGCTGTAAGCCTGGTCTTACAACACATGCACACACTGAACTGTTTCACAAAGACTGTCTTCTTTTTTTAATCAGTTATGTCTCTAAAATGAGATACAGCTTGACTGTTTTTTTTTTTTTTTTTTTTTCCTCTAAGAAATATTCCACAGAGTTAACTGCTACTATTCTTCTGTCAGATATGTAACCAGTGTGACAAGAGCCATATTTACGGCTTGAAATCTCCTAAGACATCATAATACTCACATAATACCCAGGTGGGTAGTTAGTGACAGAGGAAAGATGACTTATAGTTCCTAGGACGGCAGCATCATACTGTGCCCAAGAAATGGTAACACACAGGGGACATTTATTATATGACAGCACAGAAGATGGCAAGGATTTATTCATTAAGTTCACAGTTCCTGGGCAAGAAATTTTCTGGGTAGTTCACAGCATGTACACAGCTGGATTTTGAGTGCTGAGAAAACTGCATTTGCTAGTGAGGAATCTTCTTTTCTCTCCCCAGTACCACCACACTTAATAGCTGCAAACTCTAAAATTTAATCCGTAGTTTTTGGAGGACATGTACACAAGCCACATTAAGGAAAGAACCAAAAAGGGTATTAATAAGATAAAGGAATACTTCACTGGTGCCTTTCCGAATAGCAACTGGGATGGGGAAAATAAGCAAAAGTTGAAAGAGAGTAAGGAGAATGTGACATTAGGAGACACATGAGATGTCTTTGGCTTCATACTAGAAAGCTTATTTCATTCATTGCATTGTGGGATGGTGTGCCCGTGCTATTTGTCAGTATGATTAAAGGCAAAGAATTACCTTTAGAAAAACCATATATAACATGAAATGAAAAGGAATATCCCTGTGTCCCAACTAACTATACTGTGTGTGGGTATGTATATATATATAAAATATTTATATTTCTTCTCTATAGCACCATTTTGTCCTAAGAATCAGAAAGCCATCTATTCCATTTCTCATATCCCCATTATATTCCCTGAAAGTGCTATTTACTTCCATCCCCTAGCTCCCTACAGAGCAAGAGGGCTACTAAGTCTGAGACGAAAAGCTTCATTTAATTTCCTAATTATTCTGTCAAATTAATCAGAAGATAGACAAAGAAAATAATCTACTTCTAGTTTTCTGTAGCCCAAGAAACTTGCAGAATAAGAAATTAAAGCAATTCATGCAAAACTGTATTTAAATTTCTCTTGCCATACTAGGGAGTTATTGAGCCGAATACCACACACAGAATGAACAATAGTCTTGCTCAGAAACGGAGATAGTCTCTGGGAATAAAGTGGGTTTTAACAACCTGTTGCTAAAATAAACTCAGTAAGGGACTATTTACTGCTTCTCAACTCCAGGGTAATTCATCTCTTACACAAATAATACATTTTGCACATAAATCCTTCAGTTTTCAAATTAGTGTCTACTTGAAAATTAGGTGCTTGTGCTAGCAATAATATTTTCAAAATAGTAGTTAAGGAGCTTGGTTTGCCCAGTATTTCTGTTTAAGTATTAAAAGAAGCCAGCAATTCTAACAACTTATCATCTAAAATGAGCTAGAAGTGCTCTGTATGCAGGAAGTTTGAGCGGTCTTATGTACACTATGCTCATACTTGAAGATATAATTTGCTATCTCACGTACACTTAGCAAATTATATCTTCAAACAAGAGCTGAAAAGACACAGAAGGCTCTTAACATTTTTTTTATAGTAACTTTTCCAGATAAAAAAGGTTAAAGCTTCTAGAATAATAATTCTTCACAAAACCAAAACAGTTTTATTTTTTTCTCCTTTTCTCAGAAGTTTCAGTATAGTTTATTCATCTCCAAAATCCATATAATAAAAACTTTGAGTATTTTCATTTTTTTTTTTACTTAGAAATCTGCATCACAAGGTACGTGTGCAGGATGGGACAATCATTTTACACTGACCTTTCTGGTTCATTAGCTTTTGCAAAGCAGATACCAAATGTCAGTTGTGCCATATGGTCCAGCTGTCTCCTATCTGTGTTGCAATATGAAGTGCTGCATACGCATGGCAGGACTTGTGTGTACCACACATCCAGTGTTCTATTTTGTTCCAGACTTCATCCTTCTCAGAACTTTTCTCACAGAAGCCTCCACAGTGGGAAGCCAGATGGAAGCAAATGGAATTAAGTTTGACCTCCCCACCCCTTACAGATTTCCCATGACTTTTCTGATATACTAAAGTATTTTTTCCTTTATACAAAGCAGCATCACTTCTGGCCCGCTGTCAACAAGACAGCACCAAAACACAGATCAAAGTCATTAATAAAGACCTGAAAGAAACATATTCAACATCTCACCCTCAGGAAGGGACAACCTCCTACAATCAGATACCTTTAAAACCTCCAATAGCAGCTGCAATACTTAAAAAAGTACTGATACCTGCTTTTATAATAGCATTTATCAAAAAGCTTCCCTTATTTCTTACAACAGTCCAGAACAGTATAGAGAGGTGGAAAGGAACTAGATGTAGTTCAGGACTGCAGCACTTTTTTAGTATGGCAAAATCTGCAGCTCAAGCAGAACTCAGCCTCAAATAATTGTTAAGATTAAATTTTGATAAATTCAGCTCTGTTTTAGTAAAGTGTTGTGTGAAAATAAGTGGATCACACACATGAAATACCTTCATTTAGCTCTCTTATAGAACAGCAATATTAGTTTAAATTTCATTCATTTACATGAACAACAATATGTTGTTCTCAAACACTAGGAAGATCAATCTTCCAAATAAGAAAAAAAATGTGTTTCTAATAAGTAGTAAGCTTTTTGTTTTATTTTACTAGATTACTAGAAACTTTTACTAGGTTAAAAATATGAACAGAATACAGAGTACACAGATTGTATAAGATGAACTTATTTCTGGTCTTTCAGACATTTGTCACACATTTCTGGTGAATTGCTTCCTTCTTTCAAGGATTTAGAGCCCGCCAACAGAAGCTGCTTCTGTCTACTCAGATTACTCCTATCCCAATACCACAGCAGAAATTTATGTTATCAGCTGCTGCTTGTCACCTCAACAGCAGCCCTTCCCTTCTGTCTTCATCTTCTTTACAGCTGCCAAAAATTGGGTGCTGCTTTAGCTGAATACTGCTTACTACTCAGCTGAGTGGCAGTTTGAGAGTGAAAGAGGAACACAAACTTGACTTTGTGTTCCTCCCCCCACAACCTATCATGTAGGGTATTTACAGTCCCTCAAATTTCTAACAGGCTGATAATTTCACTAGCTTTCAGGATCAAAAATTGGTATTCCCATCTGTCTGGCAGGCAGCAGAATCAGGTGGATTCCACCTTACCTCTAAGGGTATTGTTTAAAGTATAGGAAAACGTATTGAAACGATCACACTTCTCTGAAGGCACAAGGTCATAGTCTGGGTTCATTATTTTGCCATCCCTGCACGTTTACATAGTGAATAAGTATCTCAGCAGCTTTCAATATAGTTCTTGTAATATTAAAAATCCCAACACATATGTCACAGTAAGTGTAACAGCTAGCACGTCTAGATTTGTGGAAAGACAACTCACCATAAGATATGTCTCACGATAGCTGGACATCGCAAAGCCAAGCATTTCCCTTAAAAGCCTCTCTTCAACAGCAGTTTTCCTCTCCGTGAAACCGGTTGAGCTTCTGACCCTGTGGTCTTTCACATGCAGAAAGTCTGAAGTTTGAAACCATGCCTTTAACCTTGGATTCAGAGTTTAATAACTTCCTTTCACTCTCTGCAGAGCCCTCAAAAAGACTTTTATGTAGTTGTCCCAGTATTTAACACATAAAAAATCCAGGTTTGTGTTCAAACTCAGAGATGCTTTCTCAGGCAAGACACATCCTCCTGTGGGCCTTATAGTTTCTCTGAACTACATCCAGGAGATACACATGCTCAGGAATGCCTCTCTCTGCAACCTTACCACTATCACAAATTTTACTACCATTCCTGCAACTTGCTAATGTTATTAACATTACTGTTAATAACAACAATAGATATAAAAAAATAACAAGCCCTCTCATCTTCCCTCTACAAGGAGGGAACTCAGACCTTTGGTTACTCCCAAAGCTCTTTATTAGTGACTAGTTGCACCTGGGACTCATCCTTAATTGGACCTGGAGGCTCTCCAGGTGCAAGGAGCTCACTAATTGTTTAATTAGTTTGGGGTCTGCTTAACTCTTCCAAGGTTGGGGATATTTGCATCTTCCTCTCCCAGAGCTTTACAGTAAATTCTCTTGTGTTGTTTACAGTCCTGGTGGGTAAAAATTTTGTGTAGATGATACATTTGCAACAATTCTGTGGCTTAATTGCAGAAATTTAAAACAGAAAGTACTAAGTACCAACTGTTTTACAGCATATAAGTGGGGAAAAAGTCCTTAAAGCTGAAATGCATTGGAAGACACAATCTATACCAACGTGTTCCAGAAATTGAGGCATGGTTTAAAATCCAAAAAAAGCAAATAATAAAATAAAACTTTATGAAACCATATATAAATAATATATATGGAGATTATTTCAAATGAAGGAAACTATTCCAGAGAATAAGATAAAATTTTTAAGATACTACAGATTCGCAAATTGCATCTTATTTACATGAAATATGTTGTGTGACAATACTTGTTTTGCTTTGCTTTGTTTATTGGGTAACAACTTCTTTACAACCTCTTTTATACAGCACAATTTTATAGATTTCAGAAGAGCTATTTTGTTTCGCCCTTTTCTAAATGTGAGCAGAATCATGCTCTTTTCTTTCACTCCGTTTTACACATCTTTTTCTGTTTTCTAGTCCTCGGCCCATTAGATCTGACATCTATTCTCACTCAGGAAAAAGAAAACCATCTGTTCAGTGGTTGATTTTTCTCACTTGCAATTTAATAAGTGTTATATCTGTGTCTTTCTTGATACAAGAAAGGAAATGGTTATTCTTTTCTGCTTACTTTTCTTTTGTATATTTTGTCTATTCATGGCTGAATTTTGCGTACACTGGTATTAATGCAGCACTTCTATTACATTTTGGTGCCAGGCCAAGCTAAACTGTATGCCCTTACTGTATTATTTCTTTATTTTTTCTAGCATTGGCTGATGATTTTATTAATGGTTAATTGCCTCAGTATCATCTTTAATATTATGGCTTATGTACAAGCTAGATCCAGCAGAACAAGTGAAATGAAAGCTCTGGACACCTGCTGGTAGGCACAGTGACATAACTGAAAACATTTAATCTCTTCTGTCATTCACCATCATACTCCACCAGCCTGCCTGGAATATAACAAATAAGGCTGCCGCTTCTTGCATTGAATTTTTTTCCCTAACTGCAGCATCCTACCTCCTAGTGTGTATTGTAAAAACAGATAAAAGTCCTGTTGCACCTGATCTGACTTAGATGAGGCTAGTAGTTCTTGATTCTTTTCAAAAGTGCATTCAGAGCTCTGTAATACTTTTCTTTGCTTAGGTTAGTGTGCTACATCTCACTATCAGTGTCACCATCATCCTGAGCTCCACCACCAACTGTGTTAGCTCTGCAGTACCACATGAACGTGGATTTGTGTACGAGGGAGACCTTCCTTGTTCTTGTCAAGCACATCTATTACCTTCTGGCACACTGTTTCAGCAAATGTAGCCTGAAGTGACAGGGACCATTAGGTCTGTACTTAAACTTTAATGACATGAAAGAATGAAAACCTCAACATATTAATCTTTCCACTGTACTGGGAAAGACCATAGGACCAAAAAAATAATAAAAAACTACCAGGCTGAGTTATTATCTAGGAAGCCTAGACTTCAGATTCAGGAATCCTGAATTTCTGCATTGTTTTAAGGAATTATGAAGTACTCCACTCAACCTGGAACTCTGTCATGTTTAGATCAGGTGATGGGATCCATCTGGGGAGTTGTTGTTCTTCAGAAAACTGTGGGAATAATTTCAGCCAGCTGTCTGCAGCAGCAGTTCTGCCTCTTGCGGGAAAAAATTTATTTCCCTTTTTCTTTTTCTCCTCAGGGAATCCTAAGAATTTCCCTGGACATTTCCAACAGATGTTATAAATATTAACAACTCTTCTATCAACAGAAAGAAAAAAGAAGACTACAAATATACATGAGTATCTACAGTACTGCAAACTAAAATCACTCAAGCATTCTCTTTCATAGAAAAAGGAAATATACTGCAATTCACTTCACTGAAATTCTTATTTATGGAAAGTAACAAAACCAAAAGGTGTAAGTCCTTTTTTTAAGCTGTTCTTAAACATTTCAGATTTAATGACTGAAAAACCCTGAATAATCCTGGAATTCTCTTCTAGATTAACTTGACTTCTACTGTCTCTCTTGAGAATGCATGTTACGTCATACAACTGCAAAAGATAAAACTGGCCACAGCACATATGTGTCTGATGTCTGTGTTATAGTCCCTAATATATCATTGCATTTCTGGTTACGTGAGGAAATTTGATATGGTTATCTGACTAATGGCACAGTCATTACCTGTCACACTGGACTAAAAGCAAAGATCAAGGAATTTGGTGGCATTGAGGAGCTAGAGGAAGCATACAACTAGGTAATAGGGCACTAATTTAGTATTTTTTTTAGCTCATTTTTATTGTCTTTTTATTCCCTATAAAAATGCAGGGAAAAGAAAAGATACAAGCTGTGCAGTAAATCCTCTTGAAACACTCTTATTTGTGAACAGGTACCTTTATCACTGAGCCATGTCCTAGACCCTTTTGGTCTCTCCCAGGTGTACTTCACAGTTCAAAGCTCGAATGTGAGATAACAGAAATTTAGCCCTGTTTTGAGCTATATACATAAACACAGGATATTTGTACCTATCTGCCATCCACATTAAGAAGGTTTTGATCAGGCTGTTTATCAAAATCACTCAGAAGAGAACTCTTTTGAATGGGTAGCAATCTGTTTCTGCTCAAGAAAGTCCTTTCTGTGCAGGTTTTTCCCTCAGTCTCTCCCAAAGGGTCCTTCCACAGTCTCTATCTGTTCAATACCTCATTTTCTTTCCACATCCTCTTGTAAAAAACAAGCCTTCTTGCTGGCAGAGTGCCTTTGCTATGGGATATTTCCAGTTGTGGGGTCAGCTCGTGATAACCTATAGCCTGATCACTCTACCCCTTTCCTGAGGCTAATACACTTTCAGTTTGTTTCCCTCCAGTATTTAGGCTGTCATTTTTTGGAAGGATGAACCTGGCAAGCTTGGAGGGAGCAAAGGCTTGTCTAACCCTTCCCAACTAATGTACAGCCATTGTAACATTATTTTTTTTGCAGCTGTTTCTCTGTCTTTGCTGCGTATCCATCTTTACTGCATTTCTCTGGATGTTTGCTCTCCGTTAGCTGCCACATTTGACTCACATTCCGACAGCCACACTCATCTGTAACAAACAGATAAACTGATGGGGAACATGACATTTATGAAAATGGGATCCATAACTACTGTGTTCTTCAAACTCTCCTTACAAAGTTCTTTCAGTAATTACAACTCAAGTCGTCTCTGCTTCTTTTCATTTCTTTTATGTGGCAATGTATACAATGACATACTTCATTTTTGTGGCTCTATCAGTTGATGTTCCTTCTGCTGCTTTTATTTGTCAAATTTGTCAAATTCTTCATAATTTTGCTCTGCACAGAGTTGGAAATGTCTTTTTGTTTCCTGCAAGTGCCCGAGGTTTCTGCAGTACTGTTTGTTATTCTACTGACTTCACTTGTTCTTTCAGGCTGTTATATTTAAGACTGATGAGGCATTCATTCTCAGTCAAGAAGCTTTTTAAAAGTACACTGAGTTGTATAGATAAATTAATTACTACAATTAAATGCTTGTATATGTTTCGGAATGATTGTTGACTTTCCCCCCTAAGCACATTGTCTTTAATCAAAGACTGCAGAGGTGAAAATAATCAATTACTTGCTGCCTACTTCTACTAAAAATATCCTCATTTCTCAGATGGGTTAGCTGGCTGACTACAAGATAATTTACTGTGCACAAAATCAGTAAGTAGAGAAGAGCCTCAAACCCACACTGCAAGAGAAAGTCTGTGGTAATTTCAGATAATGTTTCCTCAACTATAAAAAAAAGCTCAGAAAGCAAGAAATGCATAGAATTAAAGTTTGTTGACACTCCTAGATTGCTAGCTGCTTTAATTTGTAGCAAGCACAGCTATGCTCCTGAATATGACTACCATCACAACTCTCACAGCATGTCTTGCTGTGGCTTGTTGCCAGTTTTGAAATACCATTAGAATATCAGACTATTTTAATAATAGGTAGATTATTTTAGGAGTTACTCTGTGCTACTGCAGCTAGGTTGTCTGAAACTAGTGTGGGAATTTCCGCTCTAATCTGCAGTGTGAACTTGCCTTTAGTATGGAAAATACTATCTGCAAAGGATGCCAAAAAAAAAAAAAAAAAGGCTTTAAAATATAAATTTAGCACGTAAATCACACACTAAGTGAAGAACATAGATAATGAATGGTAATTCTAAAATAGTTTACATATGAGTGTTTCCCTACAGATGGTCTTTTTTTAAAAGGCCAGCAGTTTTATAGAGGAGTAAACTTTACATTTCAATTTGACAACGCCAAACCCAACAGATTAGGGATACAATAGAAGACATTTCCTCAAATATTATCGCAAGTGTAAATTCAACGATAAGGTAAAATGTGATGATGTATCATTTATCTCTGGACTAGAGCTGCACCTGTACCTTCTGAGTGCAAAAAGAATTTATAACAACTTCTAACTAAGCTGACAACTCTTACTGTTACCTTCTTTTTCCTCTTTTTTTTTTTTTTGGGTAAGAATTACTTGGCAGCATAATACAACTCTGTTATGTGATGTTGCACTAGGGAGATGTAGTTAATGCACGTCACCTTTGCCTAGCAGATAAAAATGTATCTCAGGACATACGACAAAGACTGTAGAGGAAGGCTGCTGAAGGGAGCTGATATGGTACTATAGTACCCTTGGAAAGGGAGTCCTGCTGCAAAGACTGATGACTGCAGTCATGAATATTCACTTTGGTCCCAGGACTACTCTTTCTGAAGTGAGCATTAGGGAGGAAGATAGATGGAGGGAGAGGATGAAAGTGAAAAGAAGGACAGGAAGAGCTGGAACTACAGAGTAGAAAAAGTGTGCTTCTGCATGGGCCACTCTGCTTGGCAAGAGGGGGGAGGAGATGGCTCTCAGTAACCCAGCACGTCTGAGGATGAGTTTGGATCCTGCTGGACAGCCTTGCTTCAGAGCCTACACCTTGGCAAGGTGGCTTACTCTGCTTTCTGCCCATGATGAGATTTCTGCCTGGTGGGTTGCTGCCTGCCCTGTTAGCTACAAGATACAGCAGTGACACTTTCAACATGCCTCCTCAGTTACATATGATAATACTCTCCATCTGGCCCATAGGGTAGGACACAGACTGATGTGCTCATCTGCTCAAAAAGTATGTACTAACAGCTTGAGGCTTGTTAGATTTGAACTGAACCATAGGAGGGGCAATTAGTGTGTTCAAATCTAGGTTTTGCTCCAACACGAGCTGTTTAACGTTCATTGTACTTAATTCTGAACTGCTATATTCTAACAGCAGTGTCAGAGAATATTATCTGGGTGTGTTTTTGTTGTTTGGTTTTAGTTTTTTTGTTTTTGTTTTTGTTTTTTTTTAAGATCATTAAGAGTAATTAGACTAGCTTATTTCAATAGATTCATAGCATTTGTTTTTGTACTTGGAAAATATTCTGCAGCGGTGGACGGTACTGGAGATAGGAAGCTTAAACACTCAATCACTTTGTAAAATTATTGCCCACCTTTCACTGGCACAAACACAGGGAATATCTGTTCACGATTCTGCTGAGTTGTTTCATTGTTCCTGGTAATACAATTAATCAGATTTTTACTGAACTTGTCACCTGTAAGAAAAATAACGCTTGATAGTATCAGGTCTCATCTGTCTCTTGAGCCAAACAAATTAAACTCCTGCGGCTGAGGAACTCAAACGATCTCTTCTAACTCTTTGTGTAAACCTAGTCAGAGGAGGTATGTAACAGTTGCATGATAATTATTAGTTGAACTATCAAGATTACTTTAGAAGAACTCCTGCATTTACTAAATCTAATAAAAAGTATTTCTAAATTGAAGAGTTCCTCTAGGTACCTGAAAATATCTTCTGGACATATTGTGATTTCGAGGCAGGCTGCAGATGAGTCTTCTACACAGAGAGGACTTGCTCTGCAGTGGAGCCAGGCTATTGCTGGAGTGAAGTCCTACACTTGGAAGCTCAGTTTACATAGTTTAGGCACCTGGAAACCAGATTTTTACTTCTCTCTCAGAGTTTAAAGCACTTTCAGACTTTGTGATCTAGATGAGTCTTGGTTAGTCAAGAGATAGGCAAGGTATATTGCTTCTCAAGTTTGTCTTTCTTTTCATGAAGCAGATCATTAATTACTTTATCTGGGATTTAATTTTTTGAGGACTGTCTTCACATCCTAAGAGCATTCATTATGCCCTGTGGTTAATCCAAGTCTATGGTTTAAGAGCCTGATTCTCACCTCTCTTTTGAGGATGGTGTTCCATCATCCTGTGAAAGGTTCTCAAACTGGTAGACAAAACCAGTTGCTTGCAATCACCTTTATTACTACAAAATGTAGCTTTTCTGGCAGTGATGCTGGCAGCGTGTCTATCATACACTGAAGGCTGGAAGCAGGCAGCAGTAGGATGGGGTTGGATGGGTGAGATAGCTGGATTTAACATTAAAAGCCAACAATAGTTACATAGGTTGGGAAATAGTTTAAGATTTCTGCTTCTCCTACTGTACACCAGCCTGCAGAAAGCATCTCATAGGAGTAGGGCATGTTGGATCTCACGCTGGCATTGCAAACTGCAAATATATTAGATAATTGGCTTCAGACAACTTAAAAAAAGAAAAAAAAAAGAATTCTCAATAATTATGGCTGTGATTTTGCTGGATGCCAAGCATGTGGCAGTTTCTCTGGTGCTTCAGGTACCAGCATCAACAAAGCAGTAGCTCTTTATAATACGTAGTGTGTTTTGTCTTCATTAACTGCTGGTAGATGCTCTTGGGTGAACTTCTTGCGGTGTCATTATAATACAGAGCTTTTTTAGTTGTTAAAGTAAATTGTATTCATGGAATCACGAAATTGTCAGAGTTGGAAGAGAACTCTCCTTCATGCTGGCAAAAAGAAAAGGAGGATTTGGCTACTTTACACTACTTTAGAGGGATGTTATTCAGTAGACTCAACCATTTTAATTTTTTTTTTTTTCTCTGATTCAGGGAATAACAGCCCACAGATGACAAGCAGCAGAGAGTAGTTTTTATTTCCCTTTAAACATTTTTCACTGGGAAGGGACCAGCAATTTCTGTTTTCAAGTCAGTTATTCCTAAATTCATAAATTTAGGCACCCACAGTTCTTATTACCTTCTTTATGAATTTATAACGCAAAGCTAAACTGCCTTAAAAAAGAAACAAGGCCAAATCCCCAGCAGGTGGCAGCCAACTCTAAAATATCTCAAAATTAGCCCACCTAAGTGTATGAATAAAAAGACCTAGAGCACAGATGATGCAGAAATAAGCAGGTAGTGCTTTGAAAAGCAATTTCACGGGCTTATTGACCTACCTCTAGGTTCTGAATCTCGTACCCTTTAGAATTTCTTCTTAAAAAGATGGCAGCTTCCCTTGGCTTTAGGTGACAAAATTACGCATCTTTAACCTATGACAGTTTAATACTGTTGTATTATCAGAAGACTATCATCCTTATTCTCAGGAAATAATAACTAGTATTTCCCCTGAAAAATTCTCATGTTAAAGTTCAAAATAATATTTTACAACTTATTATTGATCATCTAGGTAAGATATGAACGTAAATACTGCTTGCTTGTCCACAACAGTGCTAAAATAATCAACAAACATTATTTTAAATACATGTACCTCCAAAAGTTATTGTGCTTTGAAAAAAGTAGTTGGAAAGCACAAGCAAGTATCCTTGTACAGAGACAGAAAGAACACTTCTAGCAGGTCCAGTCTAAGCAAAGATGCTTTTTCCACTGCATCCTATAGTAGAATGGCTGATACAAATAAATTAACAGCAAAACATGTATTACTACAAAAAAACCCAATAATAATTCAGTAGTACTATCACAGGACACAAAAATAAACTGATTAACCAGTTCTGTAGTTAGTACTACAAATTGCAAGCATAATATTATATAAAAAAGACAATCCATGTCAAAATATACCCATCTGATGAACCCATTACTGAAAGTTAACAAGAACTCCTCTTTTGGTGGCCAAGATATAGTTACTCTGTCATCAGAAGGGCTGAAATTTGCTGTCACAGATGATGCTAAGTGCCCAGTTAAGACTATCAGCTAAAGGGCTGTTGTTGTGGGCAAGAGAAAAGATTCCCGGTGGCTGAGGGAGAAGCTTATTTTCTAGTCTGCTCAGAGACTGCTTTTGGGTCTGGTCAGAAAAGGGCTTTCAACCTTCACTACTTCTTGTTGTTGTCCATATTCCAACTTCAGCTTGCTAGCCAGGGCACTTGGGGATAGAGTGAGTCAAAGGATAGCATAAAATGAGAGCCAGTTATGCAAGAGCATGATTTGGATGTACTTGATGAGTGAAAAACCATATGCTTGAGCAGGCTCTGATTGCAAAATTCTAATTGATTTCTTTAGGAGACTCTCTGTTTGCCCTCCAGCTAGAGTGGTGTTGGTATAGCAGAATGTGAATGCCACTGCTTAGCTAGCAAGGTGCTTTGTATTTAGTGTATCTTATCAGTCTTCCCGCAGTGCTTAACTCTGAGCTTGAAGATTCCCCAGTGTATACCCATACCCAACTCTTTGGGCTTTATTCCTGTCTCATTCTTCAGCAATATTATTACATAAACCAAAAACTGAATCGCTTCTCATTTTTCACAAGGGGGAGTTTCAAGAGAGGAGCATGCTGATTTCAAGTTTGCCAGCAGAATTAAACCTAGATGCTAGATTTAACCTAATTAATTTAATTTAACCCAAAATTAAATCTCAAAGTGGACAAAAGGAAAGAGAGGAAAGACTGTTATGGTTCTGGGTCTCCAGTTTGGTTAGTGTGAATGACTACCAGCTTTGGGGCATAACAACCTATGACTCCTGCAATGAGGGGCAACTCAACCTGTCCATGGGCTGTGCATGTGAATAATCAGAATTTTTGTGTTGGGAGAAAATTTATTTTAGCTATTTATCTTTTAGAATGCAGTGATTTTGCCAGGACTTAAAAACTTTTTAATCACTGCAGTTTTGCTGAATCTTTGCACCAGTGACTTAGGTACCTTACATATTCGTCACCAGACCTTTTCAGTTTGCTTTAAGGACAGCTGAATTGAAAATCTTTCCATACTTTCCTGCAATTTTTAGGGCACACAAATCTGACTTCTTGAGAAGGTGCTTTCAGAGATGGGGGCAAAAAGGGTGTTACCTGATCTCAGACAAGAATGTATGCCACAACAATTACCATCTGCTTCACTCAGACTTTGCTTACTCCTACTTAAAATATCACAAGATCTTAAGGCAACACAAGAAGCACAACACATAGAGCAAAGGATAAGGAATCTGTGAACTCTGTCCTCCCCCAACAACACACCAAGTTTTCTTACATGAATGCTTCAAGATGACTCAAATGACTTAAAAAAATTACAATCTGAAAAAATAAATGTGAGATTTTGAGTTAGAAGTCAAAGATGATTTAATATGAATTATTTTGAATGTTATTCTTTTTCTTATTTGCCAAGAACTAGTTAAAAATGTCTTTCTTTTTTTTTTTTCTTTTTTTT
>VXBW01004871.1:652899-685923 GCA_013400375.1 Thinocorus orbignyianus
TTTTTTTTTTTTTTTTTTTCCTTTTGGTAACAGTTGACAACACTACAGCATAAGACAATAGTTTCTGAGCAGACTACTGCATGAGGTAGCTGTGAAAATGGAAGATAGCTGTACCTTGAAAAAAAGCATAATTTTAAAAAAAATTATGTGATTTTTAGATGTTTTGGGATCCTGCCATTTCTCAGCATCACTGCTCACCTTTAAAACTGAGAAGTATCAAAACATTTTGGTGCTCTTCACCTAATTGAAATAATTCAAAGTCCCATGAGCTTTATTAATGAGCTTGCCTTTCTGTACCTGTGAAGCTTCACAGTGTGCAGCTTTTCTGTAATATAGTTGAATCGGTTTTTTTTTTCCCCTTTGAATAAAAAACTAGTTATTTTTATATGATTTAGGGCATTAAAACTTTTCAAGGCAGTTTCCCCTTTTGGAAACATTATATGAAATGACATAAAAGGGACAGTCATTGATTTAAGTTTTCAAAATCCATGAAGTATTTTGATATATCAAGAATCGTGTTACAATTAGACACTAATGTTTCCTATAAGAAAAAAATAAAATCCTCGCTGTTACAGATGTTACTTTTTTGTTAAATATTGGACTTCAAAACAATGATCACTGAAAAGACATTAACTAATTTCCCAAATTGCTGAGAGGTCACAGCCCCAGAATATCAATTGAACTCTATGAGTTTGGTGAGAAACAGATTCAAAGTAACTGGTATGGTTATATTTGAATATTAATCACCTGACCGATGACAAAGAGTGTGAGGTAAAATTGTGCATGAGCAATAGTAATGCTTCTGTCATGTCCCTCTAAGAGAGCAAGTATTAGTATGACATCTAAAATGTCAAAACTTCCAAGGAATTTAGTGCAAAAAGTCCATATCATTGTAGAAACTACAAACTTAGTGGTAAAGTAAATATTTAATTATCTCATTTTAAAAAATCATTACAGGAGTGTAGTAAGTTTTCTCATGTACTTAGAAAAAACTTGAAAGTTGCGCTCATCTAAGAGAAATGACAAATGAGGAATACATTTAAATGGAGTTTCTTTGCCTGTATCTTTTGATTAATTTAGTATTGAATCATTCATGATTCATGTGAATCAAGTTTTTTCTTAAAGTTAACAGTTAGGCCGCTACATCTGAAGTCAATCAGAATCTATGAGGTCTGTGAACAGGCACTGAAGACACTGACACTATTTTTATTTTTTTTTTTTCAAATATAATGACCATATGCAAATAGGATTCCTCTAGACAGACCTGAATTAGGAACTAGTTTGTTGTATCATTGCAAAGACATTGGGGGAAATTTTTTTTCAATTTGTCGAAACTAATGTATATTTTATTTAGATTGTTTTTCACAAAACCACACATGCATAGCATAGCTATACCTATCTATATCAATGTATATCGGCCTGCTTCAGTACATAGATATACTCAGGCAAACATTATAATGTTGAACAGTCTGTAAGAATATAAATTAATTTATTCTTACCAATTGTATACGTACATTGTGTTATTTTCTTATTTTGCCCCTCTTCTTTTTTTTCACACAGAAAACCTCTGTGCAACTTCCCGTTTTCAAATTTAAACACATACAAAATCATACACCCTTTGGAGCCGATTCTGTTTTCCCATTATGCCACTGACACAGGCAACGAAAAACTTAATTACAATTAATTAAAAAAAAAAAAGTTAAAGTGAAATGATGTTCAGGTGAAAAACAAAAAGTTACGAAACTGAAGGCAGAAGAATACAATAAAAGATTAGTACTTCTACTTGAATAAAATAGTTAGAATTATATTAATATAATTATTAAGTATTTCTTTATGTTTCTCTTTCTGTGGGTAAAACACAATACCATACTCTATCAGGAATTTTTTTAGTGCAACATAAGGTCATACTGTTCAATAAAAGGTGTAATCAATATCAACGGAAGCATCATTAAAATCCTGGCCGTGGTATTGGTGTTTCCAAATTAAGAAATACACACCTGGAAAAGGCAGTACAGAGGTGGGAATAGGAAGCTGGATGTGGCAAGAAGACTGGCTAATTTTTCAGATGACATTGCTGGCTTAGGAGGCTGCGAGGAGTTTCTCTGTAATTCAAACCTTGCATTTTTGGGGTATAGATGTTATAAAATCCACCAAGAGAGAGCTATGGCCCAAGAAACCTAACTGCGGAGTTGCAGTCTCTCGAGGTAAACCTCTTTGGCTAGTGCAACTTCTCACCTCTGCAAAAGTTAGTAAAGTTTTATAAAGTACGGCATTCAATTCAGAGTTTTTCCAATTTATTAAGAAATCATTCTAAATCAGTACTATGTATTGAATTTAATCACACACAAGCTGATTCCTACCTGAGATCAGGTAATTCTCATCTCTAATTTTCTCTCTCATTTCTAATAAGACTCCAAATAGCTCTTCCAGTTCCCAGTTATGCTATCCTAATAATCACAAATTCCTGGGTATCTCTTTTTTTCAGGACACATCTAAATCACCCAGTGCAGTCCAGTACAGGGAATAGTGAATTACCACTGATAAAGCTCACATGTCCAAAGTCCTGTCTGTGTGTTGTGCAATGAATAAAAACACCAGCCTAGATTTTAAAACCCCAATGACTGCATTAGCACAGGATCATCGTTCACCCTCTCACCTGGCCTTAAAAAAAAAATTGGAGATTTTGTAGTGAGGTGCTTGGTATAATCTGGGGGGAACTCACTTTCACTCTGTAGCGTAGCCAGAGGTTTGTATTTGGCAAAGGTCCATGTTTGCCAGTGACAAGTAAGTTATTAATATTATTTATGTCTGTTTATTGAATTTCAGAAGTCCATTTTCATGCTGGTATTTTTCATTATTCATGATTTCCATTACAGTCTTCTAAAATGCATTTCCTTGTTTTTAAATGGAAAAGGACTTCAACTGTAGAATTCTTGGAAACTGTTATTGTAATAACATGATAGAAGTGCTACCTTCCATTTATCACTTATATGCATAGGCATACTGCTGATTTTATTTTGTTTAACAAAAGTGTTATTTATCAAAGTAACATATAGATTTGGTTCATAATTAATCCTTTATTTCCCCAAACAAATCCTTGCACATTTTTCTTTAGAAAATTATGTTGCTCTTATTAATTTTAATCCTGGCTTTCTTGTTTGGAGGAGTTGCTTGGTTTTACAAAATAATTGGATGAAATCCAGTCTGCTCGTTCAAAAATCCCCAAAGGAAATGACTTTTCTGGGCTTTTCTAGGTGTATTTGCCCTGTGTACACATCTAAATAATTTTGTTAAATTCTACCTTAATTCTCCCTATCTCTCCCATTCATATTCGTGACAAAAATGAGGAAGAGTAGAACAGAACTGTACAGACAGCTTAATAATGTCCTGGAAAATCCTCCCCAAACTACCTGGATACATTCCCAGATACAAATCTTGCAATCTTAGTTATTCTCTGAAATAATCTCTTCTCTAACACAGTATATTAGAGAGGACATCAGAGAAGCTATTTAAAAGAGAAGGTGTTATCACTTAGAAGAGATAATGCTGATAAAAAGTGAATAATCCACAACTGAAAGAGTAGGGAAGTTTCTGCAAATTTCAAAACATTGAAAGTCATATTTAAAAAAAAACATGTTTAAAACTGTTCTTTTCTGCATTCAAAGAAAAGGAAGGATAAACATAAAAAAAATGCAAGCAAAAATGCTGTTGTGGTATTTCTACCTTAACAAGAACAAAATGCGGCAGAGATATAAGGATGTTTTGTTTCCACTCGGACTTTTTCCAGCAGTTGCCTCACCTAGAAAAATACTTAAAACCATATTTTACAATAGAAACGATAGAAGAACAGGGTGGGGTCTCTCAAGAATATCCAGTCCATACTCATTCTTTTGTGCATGAAAACATGTATTTACATGAACCCCACTGGATATTTATGTGCTATACTTCTTAAAAGTCACCACTGAAGGGAAGGTTACTTAAGGGGAAGAGGTCTGTTGCAGTTAGAAAGCTTTCTTTAAAAATCTAAATAATTATTTAGCATATTTTCCTTAATTTAAAATAAGGTGCTATTTTCTCCCTTGCAATTACCACTCAGGACAAAGGAGAATAATAATTCATATAATTTTACAGTACTTGAAATAATTGCAATCATTTTATATATGGGAAGTCTCGGAACTCCACGTCCTTTCTTATCATTCTCTTTTCTATTTAAAAGAATCAATTGAGAGAACTGCTCCTCTTGGTACTGAATCTGATCTTTGCCATTTTCACACAATTTGTCCACTTTGACCAGATAATTTTATTTTTTATTCTGCCCTCCAGAGAGCTTGCAAATATTCCTAGCTTGGTATCATCATTAAATTTTATAAGCGTACTCTCTGCTTTGTGGTCCAGGTTGTTAACACTCATCTTATGAACACGTCATGTGGAACAGTGTCAAAAGCCTTATTGATGTCAAGGTATAACATAACCTCAGAGTCCCTTTTATCCACTAGGTCAGTTGCCTTGTCAAAGAAAGAAATTAGAGTAGTTTGACATGATTTGTTCTTGATAGGTCCACACTGCTTTTTTAATATCGTCTCACTGTTTGCTCGATACTTACAAGTGGGTTGCTTTATGATCTGGTGTAGTCTTCTTTCAAAAATGAAGCTGGACTGGCTGGAACAGATTTGCGCAGATTGTCCTCCTGTGACAATATCTGTTCTTTAGAGAAAGCTGCTGTAAAAAGATGCCTCTTTTAACTTCTTTCTGTACTGCTAATGGCAAAAGTCTTGAGCACAGCATAGGTAAACAGTTGTAATTATCTTCACTGGCAATCCATCAGGCCTTCCAAAGTTAAATATCCTTAAATTATCTAAATATTTTCCAACGTCCTCTTTCCTTTTACTGGTGCACACTTCCATTTTCAAACATCCTGTTTTGAAAATCCACCATCTTAATTATAAATAATTTTTATGAAAAGAGGAAAAGACATTAACTATTTCACTCTTCTCTATTTAATAAATCCATTATTTAGACTTTTTTTCTGCCTAAGTACAGGATTGATGCACTTATCTTCTTTCTTTTCCAAAACAGATGCGGATATGTACGTGTGAAAACACAAGAAGTTTTGGACTGATCTGCTCTATCACCCCGTATAACTTTCAGAGCAAACAACTATTATTACTGTGTGGTAAAACTCTCTGGTTTTAGTTGCTTTCAAATATCCTCATTTACATTCTCCTTATAGCTGGAAGCCTAGAGTGAATTCTTACTGTGTTATCCTTTTCTCTTCTATTCTTTCATAGACACAATGGAATTTTCCTCCACTTACTCCTTCCCCTGAATTCCAGTTGAGACTTTAATTGTATAGTGTGAATGGATTTATATTAAAAAAATATTATTGAATCAGAACGTAAATTCCACTAATGCAGCCACATTGCTCACAGGAAAAAAAAAGTTTATAAAGGATTACCTCTTGCTTATTCTAGGCTTTGAGAAGAGGCTAGATAATAGAGCAAAATTGTATGGAAAGGAGTTAGACACGATAAAGCAGGGAAAACATCAAAAGAAAATACCAGTCTCTATAAGGCAGAGGAAGGAAGGAAAAAATTCCAGACAAGAGAGTTAACATCACAGATCTGGGATTTCTTAAACCATATGATTCTGAATATACGAATCAAGCTCCAAATATTATGGCATTTTGTTTTACTACAGTTTGGTTATAATGATGGATATAATTACTATACTACAGATTTCTCAGTCTTTTCGGCATACCAGTATTACTCGCACCAAATAATTATGCCTTTATTTTATTAACATTTTTAAGAAGATTAAGAAATTTGGAAGTAATAAAAGCCCTAAAAGAACAAAAGTTTTTTTGGAGGTTTACTACTCCAGTCTTCAAGTTTAGTTCATGAAACATGTGCACGTGTTTTGCCTCTGATTTCCAGTAGGGATTTATATGGCAGTCCCATGGTATTATACCTAATAAAGAACATGTTTTTGTATTAGAAAACAGTGTGATACTTCTGTCATTTAGTTCTGCACTGGAGCAAGGGGATTATTTACCTTTTCTGAGTGACCTTTATCTATCTGCCAAGTTACAGCTGTGTGGTTGTAATAGTCCCCACAAGAGTTTTCCTCTCTAACAGTTCTTAGCCATGCTGAGAGTACAGACTTAATAGCACCCTCACAGAACAGCTACCAAAAAGCTTTCCTATTCACCTTGTTAGAGCATGAATCTGACTGGGTAGTCCATAACTTGTTGTTTGTGGAGACACAGGTGGAAAACTTACACTTCTTTCCCTCTTATTTCTATATTTGGGGTTGACAACTAAGAGGCATATGACATAGGCTCCCTGGGCTCCTTCTCACCCCATTCATTGGGGTTGTTTTGCCCTATCCCCACTTTTCATATGGTCTCTTTGGTGGCTGCTTCCCTATCAAAGATTAGCCACAGTGCATCATGAATGGAGTTGCAGTTTTCTGGAAAAGCACCTCCGGAAAACAAACTCGGTGCAACGTTATGAAACATAAGATGTCCTTTCGTTACAGTACTCTCCACCACCTAGGGTTAAATATCATAGCTCAGTTATGCAATATCTAAAAGGTTTCAGGGCATCAGACTAGTCTTAATACTGATCAAAGAACACTTAAAACAATTTAGAGAAACAATAAAGTTTTAGCATCTTACAACTCTGATCTTGTGAAGGCTACAGCCTGGATTTTGTCCTGAGGCTTCCAAAGTTAGTTATTGAAATATCAAAAAAGCAGTCACTCATCTCTTTTCAAGTATTGTGATGGGGACAGTAATCTTCTCTTTATTTAAAGAACTAAAATATTCATTAAAATTTAAAGATGATCTACAGTTGAAGCCGTCAAAAAACTTTTGTACACTATTTTAATAGGAGCATTATTATATCCTTATGAAATGTGGATATCTAAACCATGTCACTAAGCACTATGCCTACTCGTCTTTTAAATGCCTCCAGGCATGGTGCCTGTCTTATGCAGGCCAAGAAATGAACAAAAACCTAGTGCTTTTGAGAGAATATGTCTACATTTATACTAGCATATAATTTTGCATGACTGGAGAAGACCACTAGATTGGAGAAGCCAAGGTCAAAAAAACATACAGTCAATCAATCTGTGTGTTGTCTGAAGACTTGGGATTAGCTTCAGATGGGTCCTCTGAGCCAAATGTCTTCCTGGCACACGTAGCATGAAGCTGGTCAATCACTAGTTCAACAGTTCATGTGGTCCCTTGGGGATCATATTTGGTGCGTTGCTTGTTGTGGAGCTAAGATTGAGTTTCCTCAGAAAGGAACCTAATGAGTGGGTACCAAAACCGTCCTGTCAATACAGCCAGTGCACAGTAACTGGGGATGCCAAACCTGAACTATCTGAGCTGAAACTATCAGGTAAATGCAGATAAAGTCGACTGGAATAACAATATAAAAATAACACGTTGCTAGATTTGAGAAGGTGTACCAGACCTGATAGTTCTAACATGCAAAACAA
Source organism: Thinocorus orbignyianus (assembly GCA_013400375.1). Taxonomy (NCBI): domain Eukaryota; kingdom Metazoa; phylum Chordata; class Aves; order Ciconiiformes; family Thinocoridae; genus Thinocorus; species Thinocorus orbignyianus. The sequence continues at coordinate 660,403 of VXBW01004871.1, forward strand.
GGCTCTAAAAATGATAGCATAAAAATATACTGACAAGGGACAGTACTGCCTTACACAAATCAGAGGTCTGAAAACATGGTCATAATTTTTCGTCTTACTCAGAAGCGTGGCAAAAGGAATAGACAAAATCATATTGATCTGACATCATATTATTAACTTCTTGCAATAAGGAATGTATGCTTTATATTTTATTTTATTGGTTATTTCCTACAAGAACCTTAACTATATAAAACTTTGTCAGTGGGGGTTTTTGTTTTGTTTTTTGTTTGTTTCATTTTTTTTGTGTTGTTTTTTTTTTTTAATTTTGAAATCAGATAAGGGTATTTACTGCTCTGAATGATTAAACAGGTATACAGAAGAAGAGATGTACAAAGATAGATTCTAAGAAAAAGTGAGGGAAATGCAAAAGAGGACTGTGATCTTAATACTCATAGGCAGCCATGGAGTCTAACAGGGGATTGTAAAGAACATTAAGCAACCAGCTTTTGACAGCTGTCTTAATGTACTGATCTAGTCTTACCAAACATGGGAGCATTTCAGTAAACCACATGATTAATGCTGGGGGAAAATTCTCAATCACCGCTACACAGTCGCTGCATTTTGTAGAATTATAGGACATTCAAAGGACAACACGGGTTTCTATCTAATCTGTAGCTGATAAAGACAAAATTCCCTAGGCTTTTACAGATACACTACTCATCTAAGCTGGCAAAGCCAACTAGCTGCGCTTGTGAGTGCGCTATCAAAATCTCTGACAAAGACTTTCATTTTATTGAGAGTTTACTTATGTGGCTTTGAAGAGAAATCTGTAATAGGTATTCTGACTCTAGCCATTAGAGAGAGCTGATTTATGACACAGAGTATGTGAATGCGTTAATATGAATACAATACTCAGGAGTAGCATGAACTACCTTCTTTTTACAGCCCTTTGTAAGATTATTAACTATCTCTGATCAAGGATGTTATTGTTAGAATTAGTGTTATGATTAATGTTAAAGTTGCTGGGATTTCTATATCTCAAAACCCACATAGAGAGACAGAGGAAATCATATTTCATATTCATGAATTATGAAAGTGATACTCAGCAGCACCCATGCCTGTCTTCAAATTTGAAAGAGTCTTAGCAAAAGAGGATGGTAAGTTTAATGTTTGAATTTTCAGATCCACTGCCTATCGTGGGAAATTTAAACAATTAATTGAAGAGATTAAGGATATTGTTGTCTAAATGTATGCAAAACTGGTTTTAAGAAATAGATGGGAATTGTTGACTTCTGTATGCAACAATACACTAGCTATTACCCAAAAGTGGAGATCACAGACTAGTCAAGTTGATGATGGTATCTCACAAATGCTGTATTATTGCTAAGAAGTTATCACAGATAGTGGCGACTCCCAGCTTGAGGGGTGGATTTTTAATTTTTATTCATTGAATTAAAAAAATAGAATGGAGTTATTGTTGCTGACATCCATTTAAGAACTGCATTCTATTGCCTAGATATCAATTCTTCATTGAATGCTGACATATTGAATGCAAAGAAGTAAAGAAAAACGGAAGTCTATAATCCCAATTTTGAGATTATTTTTTATATCTAGATTTCATTTATTTATATATATACTTAAAATTTTCTTTATAAATATTATAGTATATACTAAATACACACTACATAAATATAGAAGCATCTATGCAAATTTATATATATATATAAAGATAATTAATATGGTGCATGTTTAGGGGTGTGTATACACACACATTATATGTATTCCTGGCAGAAGAAATGGGAAGGAAATAATACTTGTAGGGCTGGGCTGTGCACATGCTTTCCTCTCTATTGGACCTGCTTACAAACAAGTTGAAGATTTGCAGATTCAAAATAAAGAAAACAAAAATAGAGAAAAATCTAAAGGAAAATGAAATGAAGGCTAAAACAAAGTTTTAAGAATGGAAAACAGTGTAAGAGAAAAGATTTACACAAAAAATAAAGTATTTCAACAAATATAATTCAAAAGAAACAAACTGATCAAGAAGCAGATGGAAAGAAATTAGATTGACACATTTCTTAAAGTATACGCAAAGAAACTACAACAAAACCAAAAAATCCCACGTAATTTAATTTACTAATTCTGAACCAAAACCTGATTCCTAATCAGTATGTGAAACAAATTGAGGTATTTTTTTTCTAGTCTTCTGGAGCTCATTCAGTACTATGCACATTGAATGAATATGAATGGATGACTGGAGGGCAAAACTTACCTTGGTTGAACCTGTCTTATGTACAAGTTGTAAAGATAATATTGAAGTTTGTCTCTACCTTGAAAATTACATAATTGCAGAAGTTTTCAGAATAATTTCCCCAAGAATAGTCTAATATTTTTAAACTTCCTTGTATCATTTCCAGTATTTTTAAAGAAGTTATTAATATTTCTGACAAAAAAAAAAAAAAGATTTGCAAGTTTCAGTCTTCAGATATCCATGTTCAGATTTGTAAATTTAGATTGGGATAGTATGGGAGGAAAGCTAAATATGGCCCAGATAGTATATGTTTACCTCACTTAATAATTTGTTTTTCCTTTCAAATCAGTATAAACAATAACTATCTCATTTGTGCACATTGTACAACTTAGCAGGGCAGGCACAGGAAGGTTAAGAGACACGATGAAGATATCATCATCTCAAAAGTCTTCATACATCTGACAGATTATAGCAGCTGTCTACTCTTTATCCAGATAACCCTCCTCCAAAGAACACCAAGCTGTTTGCAAGGCAGAACTTCACAAAAGCTGTTCTGAGACTTTCTAAGTATATCACATTTGTTTGAGGACCAGCTAATTCAGCATTTTAAAACAATTTTTACCCTTTATCCTGGCATGGACGGTAAGGCCTTAAGATCTGTAGGGATCCAGGTACCCCTTGAAACTCTTATATTTGTGCCTTTCATACCATCTTTCAAATTTTAGTTACCAAAAAGACTTTCAAATGAGATGTTTCAAACCCCTTATAATAACTTTGCTATTTCATCCCTCGGTTCATTTACTTGAATGAATTCCATATGTTCCTGGTGATTTCTAATTGTTCATTGTGTCAATAAGTGCCATAATCTGTTCTACAGTCACTTCAATTACAGATAAATCCTTCACCAAGTCCCTCATAAAAAGCAGATTTCAGCATTGGAATCTTTCTAGGTTTTGTTACTATGAGGGAATTACAAATGTAGAGGGTAAGAGAAATTTAAACAGCCTCACGGGATGTTATCGAGAATTTAATTTTATCTATTTGAGAAGGTTACTATGTAGTTATCACATGAAAATGCAGATCAAGTGAAGCCATGCTCATCTCAATGCAAAGTAAAATTCATCAGCTTAAGCCAAGGTTCAGTGGTCGCTGGCTCCTGAGGGCAATGTATTTGAAACACTTGCAAGGAAAATTATTTTTGGTGTATTTTTTTCCCCGTATTTGGTAATCATGTTGACCTTTTGGAAATAAAAATCAGAATGTACTGTTTTATGGAATGCAAAAGTATTTTTTGAGAATTTCCATCAGAAAATAAATTTTGACTCTTTAACCAAATATTTAACCATCATTTTCTGCTTCTTTTTCAAGTGTTATTTCAGTTTTATATGCATGTTTTACAAAAACATGCAGCTTTCTCTATATTACTTTGTGTCTTTACTTCAGTGAACAAACTGGTCATAATACTGAGGCTTGTTGCATAGTGCTTGTCCTCTCTCTCCATTTCAAATGTTTTCTTTCAGAAGTGCCATTTGTCTTTGGTGGAACTCCCTTGGATGACACTTTACCGCTGATCCTCTGGATTCATCCTCGGTGTTGTGATATATTTCAAACACTCTCAGAACCTAGGTATTATAAATTTACTCTCGTCAGCTCTACTTTCAATTCCTTTAAAGGAAAACATCTAGCATGTTTCTTAGGACATGGCATTTCTTTCAAAGTTGTACAGAATATCTTTTAGCTCTGCTTTGTCCATGCTGCCTTCTTTTTGATTCACTATCTTATTCCTCCGTTCCCACTTTTCCAGTTGGAAAGACAATAGCTCTCTGTCTAATGAGGTCAGGCCATGGTCATCCCTTTCTTCACCATCACTCATTTTTTCTTGATAAAAATCTTTGAACTTAAAGGTTTCTCTTCAGTGAAATCTCTAATTTTCTGCCAGTTCCTCTGCTCACAGCCCACTCCTGCCTCCAAATGGCGACAGCTGGTAGAGTCTCTGGGACCTTCTCAGATCTGCCTTGATTGAGATCCCACGTCAGCTACTGCTCCTGCTCTTAGGCTATGGTATTATTTTTCACACATGGGAGAACTACTAGGTGGTAATTCAAGTAGAAGCAGGAAAAGACAGTAGGATATGCTGGGCTTGAGTCTTGTATTAATGACTTGGAAATTAAGTGGAAGTATTGCAACTGTTGGATTACTATGAGACTTAGTATATTAACTTTTACATTTTTTTCCCCCATCAGAATTTGTTTTCTCATATCATAACCATTTTGCAATAAATTCTAATTTTTATAAATTTTTTATTTACATCTATTTTTAACCTGACTTAAAACCTAGAACATAATTACCTTTACTATGGAAGACATGATAACCTATGCAAACCTGCTGGGAGAAAATTTTCTATCTATATTCAGTCTACGTACTTCCTGACATACTATTCTTTTTTCCTCCGTTTAATGCTGCATGTATTTATATAACCTGATTCTTTGATTTAAATTTACATTGACCATTTCCTTCTGTTTGAAAAGGGGCAGGGTGTTCTGCTATGTATTTTGATTGTTTTATTATTTTTTACCTTTCTGTCTGCAATCAGTCAAGTGAAACAACCAGACAGAAATTAAAGCTGAAAATTAGCAACATTTTAAAAACGGTGTTACCTGCTAAGCCCAAATTTTCCACATTCAATAAAGGGGAATACTTTGAGCTCAAGACCTATCCTAGTATTGTAGAGAAAGTTATATATCATTTAGAATTTAGAAAAATATGAAGGAAACAGTTTTAATAGGCAGCAAGGTACTGAATTTAGGAGTTATGAAGTACAGAGAACTGGCTCTCAAATAAAGTCTGTGGCTCAAAGAGAAATGTTTAAAGAGAAGAATGCCTTTAACTGCTGACAAGAGGGCTGAAAGGAGATCTACTTTCAGCATATCACTTCACAGGAAAAAAAGAACAGCCTAAATTAAGTACTCTCTGGCTTCTGCTTCTAAGGAATAACAGGAACAAATTGCTGAAATCTGAAGCTGGACAAATTCAGGGACCTTTTTTTTCAGGGAAAAGTAGGAATGTTTCTACTAATAGAACAAGCTTCCAATAAATTTGGTTTCTTCATCTCTTCTGCTTGGCTGCTCTTCTGAAAGATCATTTCGGTCAAGTACAAACAAATTCTTGGGCTCTAAAATGTCTTGTGAAATTTAAACAGTTTAAGATACACAAACCCAGACTGGTTGATCTAATGAACACTTCCAGTCTTAATCTCTCTGCACCTGTGATTGTAATATTGGAACTAGAGTATGGCAGGCAAGAGGAGAGGCTGTAAAACAGCCTACCTTCCTACTTAGATGGCCTTGAAGCTTAGCTGTGGGGAAAATCCTGCTGGCTCCCTTTAGGCCCTCAGCTCATGTAAAAATGCAGTCAGGTCGTGGTCATGGGCACAGCATGAAAGGGAAATGATTTGGCATAGGGAAGGTTATGGAAAGTCTTGCCCACAGCTCTATTCTCAGTTATACAGCACCTGATCTGCTTCCCACCTCCTGGCACTGGAGGTTTTGGGGCCGACACTCAGCTTTCTAGTATAATTGCTTTGTTTCCCTAATGAATTTTAGATCTGCTTACACCGCAAGCAAGGTTTCCTTGTCTTAATGACCTTGCTCTTCCCTTGCCAAGTCAGCCCTGTTTGATGAGTCAAATGAGAAGAAACAAGCTCTCCCTCCTCTCCTTCCCAGCAGATCAGTTGCTTTCCTTTCCTTTGTTCCTCTTTCTGCATGTAGGATTAAACCTCTTTTGGCACAGAGTTATGACACATGACACAGAGCACGTGAAAACTGCAACCATCCAAACACTCATCTAGTCGCAGCAGAAACTTTAAGTCACCCGGGAATTATGTGGGACCCAGCACTGCTACTTTCCATAACAAAAACGTGAGCCTAAAGTTGCATATCAGCACAAAAAGTAACTCTCAGGAGCTACTCCATTTCACAGCAGAAATCGAAAAACATATTAAGCTAGACATATTCTACAAAATCTAAAGTAAGTGCTCTATTACAAACCAGGTTATAAACAGCCTCTCACACTGAGTGGATTTGAAGAAAAAATAGAAATATTGCATTCTGAGTCCATCTCTCTATTATGTGAGATGGTTCTCTGATAACACCAACTCAAAGTTTGAATCATGACTTCTCTCAATCCTGCTTAATCATGTTGAACCACTTTTTGCTCTTGCTAAAAGTGTTTTGAATTTCTTAATTTTGAAGTCTTATTTCATCCAATCTTTTGTAGTAACATTCAAAAGCGATTGTCAGAATTTTCAGAAGAAATTTAGCAAGCATAAAAATTGTAGTCCTCTAACTATCGTTTGAGACACGAAGTTTGTTTTCCATATGATGAGATGAAGCATAATAATTTTTACTTCAAAATGTATTCCTTTTGTTCATATATTGATTTTACCAAAGCTTTTAGAGTTAAGGGTTTTTTCCAGTCCATCCCATTTTTTAACTTCCTCTGTATAACAGAATTTCAAAGAAATTGTTAACCTTTTTGACTACCATTTTTACATACCATAAAATATATTTCCACATTGATAATTTAATCCCTCTAGGAAATTGTTTGCTGCCTGCACCTGAGGTTAGACAGTCTGTAACTCCTTGTCATTTATAATTTTTAAAATGCCTATATTTCTCAATAGTTACACTTAATATCAAATATGGTTTTATCTTGGACTATGTACAGTATGCCATAAGTTTACCGAAGAATACATTTCTCTTTGAATTAAAGTCAGACTGTCTTATACATACACGAAAAGAAAAAATACTATGGAAATAAAAGAATGAGAAGAAGATACCACACAATAAGATTGCTCTGACCTTGGTCCTTTTGCGTGTTCCACAAAATTCCATCTCTGGGTACAAATGAGATCTCTTTCATAGTGCAGGATGCAGAAGGATGCAAAGCTTCCACGGAAATCTTTGTAAAGCGTCTTCTTGGAAGGCAAATGTAGTGCAGAAGTTGTCACAGATGTTCTGTGGGAATACAAAAGCCTATTATGATGCAATTTGCCACATAACCTTGCAAGCACGCACTCTTTGGTACACAGCAATGTGTAACTGCATTTTTAATATTCTGTTCCAAATATTGCCATGCAGCATTTAGAGTCTTTACAAAAGGGGAAAGGATTCTACAGACTAAAGTATCTCTACCAGACAGAGAACCCACTGCAGACAACAAATCATTACATGGACTTCTTTGCTCTATGAAGAAATCTGGTCCACTTCCACATTTTTGGTTTGGTTTGCAGATGGATATGGATACTTAATACTCAAGTCTTGTATGTTTCTATGGCTGTTACAATGTGGCGATCTTGGTCATGAGGTGCTCACCTTATTCAAAACATCTGATCTAACTGTCAACTGATATATCGTTTATTTGAATGACTAACATAGCTTAAAAGAAAGGGGAGCACTCTTATCTGTCTTATATCAATACCTGTATAGTTCTTCACCCGAATTTGGCAGTGGGATGAAGTACCATCAGTAATTGTTGGCTAATACAATTCTTCAAAGCAGCAGTGAGCGCTGATTGATGCTTAAAGATCCTTTTGCCCTTTTATTAGTCTTTTCAGATATGAGAGTATCGTCAAGTAGCCTCTCAGTTTTATTTTGAGAATTAAGGTTTGATTTAACAGCATGCAAATCAAATCATAATTTGACTTGATTTCACTTCCATACAATTTCTGGATATGTTTTTCAATTTTGAACTGACTAACAAGAGCCCCACAGATTAAGCAGACAGGTTGAAGTGATGACTTCTTGTCTCTTCAGAAGACCAAACTCGTAGTTTTCAAAATCTCAAAATTAGAGGCTTCCAGCATTTGGTTGCCTTTAGAGCAGTAGATACTACCATTGTGAAATACAACTTTAAATCACTGTAATTTTTCTTGTAGCCTCAGCTTGTCAGATCTGCTGATAAATTTCTGTTACAGTGCTGGAGTCCCAAAGGAAATGTAAGTACATACTTGCAGAAGTGTTAAATGCTGCTAATCTGACTAGGGAATATTCAGATCCGCAGATTTTTATTTTAAGATCACCTTAATAGAATCATAGACTATTTTTGTTTGAAAGGGACCTTTAAAAGTCCAACCTCCCCTGCAATGAGCAGGGACATCTTCAATTAGACGAAGTTGCTCAGAGCCCCATCCAACCTGACCTGGAATGTTTCCAGGGACAGCGCATCTACCACCTCTCTGGGCAACCTGTACCAGTGTCTCATCGCCCTCATTGTAAAAGATGCCTTTCTTATGTTTAGTCTAATTCTTCTCTCTTGTCCTACCTCAAAAGGCCCTGCTAAAATGCCTGTACCCAGCTTTCCTGTAGCCTACCTTTAAATACTATAAGGCTACTATAACTTCTCCCCAGAGCCTTCTCTACCCTAGGCTGAACAAGCTCAACTCTTTCAGTCTGTCCTCACAGCAGAGATGTTCCAGTCTCTGATCGTCTTCTGGACCCACATCAACAGGTTCATGAATTTCCTGTGCTGAGTTGGACAAATTACTGTAGGTGGGGTCTCACAANTTTCTTATGTTTAGTCTAATTCTTCTCTCTTGTCCTACCTCAAAAGGCCCTGCTAAAATGCCTGTACCCAGCTTTCCTGTAGCCTACCTTTAAATACTATAAGGCTACTATAACTTCTCCCCAGAGCCTTCTCTACCCTAGGCTGAACAAGCTCAACTCTTTCAGTCTGTCCTCACAGCAGAGATGTTCCAGTCTCTGATCGTCTTCTGGACCCACATCAACAGGTTCATGAATTTCCTGTGCTGAGTTGGACAAATTACTGTTGGTTGGGTCTCACAAGAGTGGAGTAGAGAGGCAGAATCAGCTTCCTTGCCCTACTGGCCATACTACTTTTAATACAGACCAGGATATGGTTGGCTTTCTGGGCTGTAAGCACACATTGATGGCTCATGTCCAGCTTTTTAACCACCAAGTCCTTCTCAGCAGGGCTGCTCTCAGTGCCTTCATTGATACTGAGGATGACTTTGACCCAGGGGCAGGACCCTGCACTTGGCCTCATTGAAACTCACAACGTTCACAGGGGTCCACTTGAGCTTGTCTAGGTCCCTCTGGATGGCATCCTGTCACTCAGGTGTGTCAACTGCACCACTCAGCTTGGTGNTTTTAATATTCTGTTCCAAATATTGCCATGCAGCATTTAGAGTCTTTACAAAAGGGGAAAGGATTCTACAGACTAAAGTATCTCTACCAGACAGAGAACCCACTGCAGACAACAAATCATTACATGGACTTCTTTGCTCTATGAAGAAATCTGGTCCACTTCCACATTTTTGGTTTGGTTTGCAGATGGATATGGATACTTAATACTCAAGTCTTGTATGTTTCTATGGCTGTTACAATGTGGCGATCTTGGTCATGAGGTGCTCACCTTATTCAAAACATCTGATCTAACTGTCAACTGATATATCGTTTATTTGAATGACTAACATAGCTTAAAAGAAAGGGGAGCACTCTTATCTGTCTTATATCAATACCTGTATAGTTCTTCACCCGAATTTGGCAGTGGGATGAAGTACCATCAGTAATTGTTGGCTAATACAATTCTTCAAAGCAGCAGTGAGCGCTGATTGATGCTTAAAGATCCTTTTGCCCTTTTATTAGTCTTTTCAGATATGAGAGTATCGTCAAGTAGCCTCTCAGTTTTATTTTGAGAATTAAGGTTTGATTTAACAGCATGCAAATCAAATCATAATTTGACTTGATTTCACTTCCATACAATTTCTGGATATGTTTTTCAATTTTGAACTGACTAACAAGAGCCCCACAGATTAAGCAGACAGGTTGAAGTGATGACTTCTTGTCTCTTCAGAAGACCAAACTCGTAGTTTTCAAAATCTCAAAATTAGAGGCTTCCAGCATTTGGTTGCCTTTAGAGCAGTAGATACTACCATTGTGAAATACAACTTTAAATCACTGTAATTTTTCTTGTAGCCTCAGCTTGTCAGATCTGCTGATAAATTTCTGTTACAGTGCTGGAGTCCCAAAGGAAATGTAAGTACATACTTGCAGAAGTGTTAAATGCTGCTAATCTGACTAGGGAATATTCAGATCCGCAGATTTTTATTTTAAGATCACCTTAATAGAATCATAGACTATTTTTGTTTGAAAGGGACCTTTAAAAGTCCAACCTCCCCTGCAATGAGCAGGGACATCTTCAATTAGACGAAGTTGCTCAGAGCCCCATCCAACCTGACCTGGAATGTTTCCAGGGACAGCGCATCTACCACCTCTCTGGGCAACCTGTACCAGTGTCTCATCGCCCTCATTGTAAAAGATGCCTTTCTTATGTTTAGTCTAATTCTTCTCTCTTGTCCTACCTCAAAAGGCCCTGCTAAAATGCCTGTACCCAGCTTTCCTGTAGCCTACCTTTAAATACTATAAGGCTACTATAACTTCTCCCCAGAGCCTTCTCTACCCTAGGCTGAACAAGCTCAACTCTTTCAGTCTGTCCTCACAGCAGAGATGTTCCAGTCTCTGATCGTCTTCTGGACCCACATCAACAGGTTCATGAATTTCCTGTGCTGAGTTGGACAAATTACTGTAGGTGGGGTCTCACAAGAGTGGAGTAGAGAGGCAGAATCAGCTTCCTTGCCCTACTGGCCATACTACTTTTAATACAGACCAGGATATGGTTGGCTTTCTGGGCTGTAAGCACACATTGATGGCTCATGTCCAGCTTTTTAACCACCAAGTCCTTCTCAGCAGGGCTGCTCTCAGTGCCTTCATTGATACTGAGGATGACTTTGACCCAGGGGCAGGACCCTGCACTTGGCCTCATTGAAACTCACAACGTTCACAGGGGTCCACTTGAGCTTGTCTAGGTCCCTCTGGATGGCATCCTGTCACTCAGGTGTGTCAACTGCACCACTCAGCTTGGTGTTGTCTGCCAATTTGTTGAGGGTACACTTAATCCTGCTGTCTGTCATTGCTGGTGATGTTGAACAGCACTGGTCCCAATATAGACCCCTAAGGGACAACACTTGTTACTGATCTCCATCTGGACATTGAACTGCTAACTACTGCCCTCTGGATGCAACCATCCAAACAATTCCTCATCCATGGAAGTGTACATCCATCAAATCCATATATCTCCAATTTAGAGAGAAGGATATTGTGGGGAACCATGTCAAAGGCCTTACAGAAGTCCAGATAGAGAGCATAGCTCCTCTTCTGTCTTCTCATGTAGTCACTCCATCATATGGAGTGCCTTATACAGAAGGGCATAAGGTCAGTAAGGCAGAACTTGCCCTTGGTGAAGTCATGCTGGCTGTCTCAAATCACTTCCCTGTCCTGCATGTGCCACAGTGTAGCATCAAGAAGCATCTGTTCCACCATCTGTGCCACATATGTGCCACATGCCGTGTGGCAGAGGTGAGACTGAGAGGTCTTCCTTTTATTTCTTTCTCAAATGCAAAGACATTATTATTATTTCTTTAAGGATGCTCCTACAGGAGAAAATAAATTGTCACAATTCCCAAATAAAAAAGAATTTCTGCAAAACTGACACTTGAATCTGGCCTTTCTGTATACCCATGGATTGTTTGTTCTGTTTTTGTTTTTTGGAGGTTTGTTTTTTTTTTTAAGATCTAAGAATGAAATATAGTGGTTATTTCTGCTTTTTCCCCAGATCGTTAAGGAATAAGTTAAATAAGATTTAAGCCAAAAGTAGCAGTAAAAATGCTCTTCAAGATTTACACCTCATCATAACCATGTACGCTGGTATTTGTCTTTAATGCAGTCCAACAATTTGAAATTCTGTATTTCCAAAAATAAGTAAAATATCCATCCTTGCTGCAAAGCAAAAGTTAAGCATTACAGTTAAAAATATTAGGTTTTTATTTGTTGATATAATTACTCCTATAATGTGGAAATCAGAACATAGCTTTCAGCTCCATATCTCTTTTTAGGAGAAGCAGAAAAACCATTTAAATCTTTTATTTTATATAGATTTGAAGTAAGAAATGGAATTAGTAAGCCCTTTTTGTATTAAATGTGTAGTTTAGTTTGGTATGCAGTGACTGAAACTGTAGTAACTTGACCATGTTTCTCTGATTTATATGCAAATGGCTCAAATTCATGTTCTAAAGCCCTAACAGTAGTATGTCATTTAAATGTACCCATGAGATCTTCCACTGTCATTATACTGTCATCCCATAATACCATATTTTATGCAGTAGTCTTAATACTAAAAGGTAAAATGACCTCCATTAAAAATCTATTCTTGATTCTTGATCTATTTTTGATTGTAAGAAAACAGTTATTTAAATTTTTGATGTCACATTCCTTCTGTAAAATATTCTTTTCCCCTTAAAGCCAGGATCTTGGTGATGGAAACATTAAAGAAGCACTCAAGAAAGAAAAACTTCAGAATATTTCAGTCTATTTTTCTAAAGCTGGCATTTAGCCCTGTCCTGAGTTCTTTGAAAGCTTATTGCACTTTCCGAGTACTCTTTTTTTAAACTATTTTTATCATTTATGTGGGGAATTTTACTATTCTTTTCCTTCCTTCTATACATATCTCTTGTGTTTGGTGCACAGGTTATTCTCTTCTACTGAATAATTCTTTCCCTTGCGGATTTACACCACTACACATCGCAAACTAATTAGTTAAGTTGCTGTAACTGGCTTATAGTATAGCTTTTCGCTGCGGTGTATTCCCTGTCATCATCTGTCAGCATTCTGCACACTGTCATTGACTTGGGAGAGAAGTTTTTTGAAGAAATACAATTGCATGCGAGTATGTGCACACATGCACATGAAGATGTAGGAGGCTCTTTTGTCCGTAAACTAAAGCTTACATTAAAGACAGAGTAATTTTAAGAAAAATATTTCAAATAAAGCGTTAAAACGTTCTGTACATCTAAAAGTATTCAGCATTTTCCTTGGAGCTGCAACTATTGTATCGAGTAGATAGCCTGACTGTTGCTAACACAGCTGACGTGCAGTGCTAGATTTGATCTGCTCTCACTTCCAGACAGCTTTATTAAATACAGCAACTTGCTTCCAACAAGGGAAAACCAAAAACATAGTGCTGTTGATTTTATGGGAATGTTCCTTATTTGCAGCAGCCTAGTGAAGACTGTTAGAATATTTAATGCATTTTTGCACACATTTTTTACTTGATCATTTAACTCAAATAAGAATCTTAAAATGTCTTCCTAAGCTAGCAAGAGAGGGTTCAGGTTATTATAACCAATCAAAGAGAATAAAATTATATTTATTTTTTTATCTACGTTGGATAACAGTTGCTTATCTTCTTTAAAAACAGACCAACTCTCTACATTTACCCTTCCCTAGTCATGTTCCTAGATCAGGACAATATCCCAGTTTCCTACCTCCACTGATATCTTCGAACATTTTTGTTGTTTAAATAATTTCACTCAAAACAACACCTGTGCAAGATTCACTTTGCTGCATATGTGATTTGACTTGATCTTAAAGGATTCCTATTATTCTTTTTTAAAAAATCAGATAACAAAATAAAGCATCCAGACTTCACTTTGGTATGCCCTCTATGTCGTCACCAAGCCTACTACAAAGTAGATACAGTGAACTGCTTTTCATTTTAGACAATGGAGAACTCAGAACAAAACGTTCTTTCTTCTTGGCAGTACATTAAAAAAAAAAGTAAAATTATACCAACTTAGATTTGAAAATGTAAACTTCCCCAGATAACACTGATTAAATCATTGAGTGTTCTTACCTAACATCAGTATGTAAAATTTATGTACTCCTGGATGACGGTAGACCAAAGGCTTACACTTAAATATTGCTTGGACAAGGGCTTCAGTCCTAATTTTGGGCTCCAAATGCACTCAGACATTATTAAATCCTGAGGTTTCTGTCTGGACCAACCTGTTTTTATCCTACAGGTTTGCCACCACCACCTTTGGCAGACAGACCTGCCCTTGCTCCATCTACCCTTCCAGCTGGCTGGGTGCCCATCAGAACCAGTCCAAGCTCACCATGCTCCCAGCAGAGACAATGGCATTAACTCGGGCATGCTGCCTTCAGAGTAGCACCTTACCTACTGCAGAGACCAGGGTGGGTCAGCTTCTGAAGACCAGGCAGACACACTGCAAGCTGCAAGAAGATGTAAGCCTCTGCAAAGGGCTGTTCTCCCAGTCTGGAAGAGAAAGAAATTAGGAAGAGAAAACTTGCGAGGATAATGGTGTTCAGCTGAGACTGAGTGCCTCTCATCTGCCTTCGCTTGTGCACGGATACACGGATCTATTTTGCAATGGAAGACGAGGATTGAATTTTGAAAGCAGCACAACCTGTCCCTCTGGAATACGAAACACTTAAATATTTTGCTTGTTTTATTGTCAAGCTGTCAGGCATGATGTTTGGAAGTACCTGCTGCAACCTATATTGTTGCACTTCACTAGTCAAGATGTGTTCCTGAGGGGACCACCAAACTGTACTTAAACAGCATTACAAATAATGGTGTTCAGTAGATTTCATCTAGAACCTCTTCAAAGGCAACACCACAGCATCTGTTTAAAAGCTTTCCGGGAATATCTAATGCTTACAAGACTATTTTGCTATTTATACTAGTATCTCACCCATACGACCCCACTGCTTTTATTTTCAATTCAGTTATAACTGTATAAAATCCAAAGAATCCAAAAGTGAAATCTAACTCTCAGCATTCAAGCAGGAAAGACATTAACCTTTCACTCGACACATCAACTGCTATATTCTGTCCTCAGATACTACTGAATAATTAAAACAAATACTTAATGATGAATGCATAGTATTTCCTTGCCAAAATGCCAGAGTATCTTTAACAAAAATCACACTGACAGTTGTGTCTCATCTGTTAAAGAAAAGCCTCTTTTCTTTATTTTATAGTGGTCAATAAGACGACAAAAAAATCCCCACAAACAAATAAACAAACAAAAAACCAAACAAAACAACAGCCAAAACAAAAACCAAACAAAAACCCCACTGAAATGAAAAAAGAAAGCCGCATCCAAATTCTGCTTCACAACAGACTGAAATGAAAGGAAGAGCTTGTGACCAGTTTAAGCTGTTGTATATTTGCTGGTGTACGAATGCTGCAATGGTTATCTGTTAAAATTTTTTACACCCTCCATCAGTTTCAGATACAGGTAGATGTATGACTCTTACATATGCTCTTGCCTGAAGTAGAAACTAATCATCATTTTATTAATTATAAGCATCTGCAACAGTCAAAAAGGCCAGTCTAGCTCTGATCTAAACAAAACCAGGAGGCATGTGTGATCTGTCCTCCCCTTTGTTCCGTTTGAAGCTCATTAAGTTAAATGCCTATCTTTAAAGAGATGACTCGTGGTGTTACTGATAATAAAGTCAGGCTGTGACACCGCGAGTAGGCAAGAGTATTGAGTGACACTCAGAGAACGGAGACTGGAGAAAAAAAAAAAAAAAAGAAGAAGAAATAAAAAAGAGGGCTCCACAGAACCTGCTTTCTCAGTTGTGTGGTGCAATGACAGCGTTGTACAGCCCACTACTGCCAAGCTACCTGTAAACAAGGTAGAAGTCTGCAAAACTTGAAGCACTAGAGATTCATTAGCTCCATGATTTACCAACTAATTAGCTTTGCATTTCAAAGTTTTTTCCAGTAGAGCTAATTAGTCCCTACTCTTTTACCTCCAAAATAAGCCAATGCTGTTCTTTCTGAGGCCACAGCAGCACAGACCTCCTGGGAAGGAATACCGGTTGGGTGACCTTGTCCCATCTGTCTCCAGTTTTAAAAAGGCTGTATGCTGTCAGGGAGACTTTATGCTCAGCCTCTATTCATGCCTTGCTTGCATAAAATTGTTTGCAAATTACGCAAGATGAAGAGGAATGTTAGGCAGTGAAGGCTAACATTTGCAAGTTAGGAAACATCAGTGTTCTGATACCCATATCCTATGATATGACTTAAGATCACATATTGGATTGTACAATTTCTTTACTACAGGTAAGCACACACAGCCATGAAAATAATACTCAATTTAGCGTTCTCTCTTATACTGGAGTAGTTTAGCCCGTGAATTAAATCACAGAGCCAACCAACGGACTGGCATATTACTTCAATTTGAACAATTTGTCAAACCCTAGAATTATTCCTATTTTTCATTTTTTCTTTCAGTTCATATGCTCTTAATACTTATTAGGTATTTAGTAGAGGTTGTAATTAAACACACACAAAAAAAAAAGATTACTTACAGCATAATTTTTGGTTTGCTAACACCTCCTTTACTGCCACTAACAGATTATTACATATTTGGTTTTGAATTTATTCTCTGTCATCTCTTATCTGTTTTAAGATTGTCTCTCATTGAGCCTGACCTTGGATGCAGTCAAGTGGCAAAAAACAAAATAAAGTGAAAAAGCTAGTGGAAGCAAGGGGAATAGGCAAGAAGGAAATAAATAAGCAAACTTATTTTTTTTCCTTTTCCTTTAAAAAAATGCTACACTATAATTTACTGTGTGTCTATAAATGGTCTTCCTGAAATTATTTACATTTCACCACTGATCATTTAAATAGTCTATAACCAAGGTCAGTTTTAACATGTAGCAAAACAGTCTAAGGCTTTTAGTCATCATAGTTTTTTGCCCCTTAAAAAAAAATTGCATGTTGCATGCTGGAAAAACTGTTTATGAGTTGGTTTTTTATGAGTTTGTTTTTTGGTTTTTGTTTCTTCTTTTTTTTCACTTCAACCTGCCCTTGTTTTATTTAACAAAGTGGTGTGATTTCAACTGCACTTTAGAAGGTTGGTAACAGAAGAAAAAAGTGGACCATTCAACCTACAGATACTTTAAATTTAGTCTTACTCTAATTATACATCTGTTGTTTTTAGTGATATAAAAAAGATCTTTAAGCTTATATCTGAAATAGCTGCAGCACTGCACTGGATAAATCATAGAATCATGAAATGGTTAGAGTTGAAAGGGACTTTAAAGATCGTTGAGTTCCAACCCCTTCCCAACACTTCCCACCAGAGAAGGTCCCTCAAAGCTTCATCCAGCCTGGCCTTGAACTCCTCCAGGGATGGGGCAGCCACAATGTCTCTGGGCTCAGGAGGAAGACAGAAGGGACAGGAACAAAACCACTTGGAAAATGAGATATAAGGTGAAGAGAATTTGGCATCAGCCCTCTGGAAAAGAGGTCTCTTAGGTGAGTAGTCTCCCCATGTGGCATAAAGGGATGTCAGCTGGTATGAGAACCCAGGGCAAAGCGAACAAGTTAAATGGCAATTCACTCACTGAGAAAATACTGAATCTGCCAGGTCCATGAATTCTTCTCTCCAAGAGCTGAGCACCTGGAGTAGGTGGCATGGAGGCATTTCCCACCCTGAGCAGAGGAACCATCACCTTTACCCTGTGCAACGATGTAGCAGCAACAGCATATTGTAAATAGGTCTGTCGGGCAATTGGAAACACCAGCCATGCATCAGTCATTGAATGAGAGTGGTTTGGTTATCTGCAGGATTTACAGCGGTTTTATGAAAGGCACAGGGGAGTTTTATATTCAGTATTAGTACATAAAGCTTTCAGATATTTTCACATTTGAAACATGAAATGGATAGCTGCTTTTGAGATAAAGGAGAAGCATGCAAGTAGCATTACATCTCCTGTTTGTGGAGACTTTTATTTTTATAAAGAATTTAAATATAACTGTATTTTTAAAATGGAGTGCATTATTTTCAGAAAGAAGCAGTACATTTTTGAAATGGAGCTGCTTTCTTCCATTTCTGTATGCACTGTACGCACAATACTCCAATAACCTCAAAAAATAAACAATGCTTATCTACTGCACTGCAAAGATCTGGAAAACAGTTTATCCAGTACATAAGCAATGAATCAACAGGTATAAAACCAGTTGTGCAAGAGTATAAAATTCTCTCATATAGCACCTGTAGTTGCATTGGGTGCTATATGAAAGTGTTTAATTTAACATTACCTACGTTGAAAAGCAGAACACAGATTCATTTTCACTCTCCTGCTTTTTGGCAGTGTTTTATATTATTACCCTTCAAATTTCAAGGCAATCTACATGTGAAGCGTTATATTCTTGACATGCAATTATTGTGCTATAACTATCAAAATAAGTTGTCTCTCTCACAGTTGTAAGAATAATATGGAACAACACTCAGCACTTCCTACTGATAAAAATAAAAAAAAGATTGCTATTACTGCATTCTGTCATTTCCAGAAAGAACAAGTACTACATTTTCTAAATGGCAGTTACTTGATGCTTTACACACCATGTTATCAGCTTTAGTAGAACTAAGTGTTTCAATGTAAGTGGTAAAATACTACTATTGCTACCTTAACACAAAAAATCTGAGAAAATAAAATTTGTTGACAAAAGTTTTGTAACTTTGGACCTGAATTTACTCTCCTTAAGAAAAGAACACAACCCTATATTTGATTCAACAACTAATTTGCCTGACTGCACTTACATCACTTGGTACATAAATTTAGCTCAGCAGGGACCACCAGTGTATAAAGTGCATTAAAAAATGTGTGTATATATATGTGTGTGTGTGCATAGTTACATATAATACCTGATGGCTATCTGAAAGAAAGATGAATTTACTCTAGAGCTATGTGGAGAAGGATTAGTTACACAATACTGGAAATTAAGCAAGCAGGGCCTATAACAGTGTCTTGCTTAACCTAGTAAAACTCAAAAGAAAAGGGAAATTAAAGCAGTAAGACAAAAGAAATATTCATGTTTAAACAACAGCATGAACACAAAAGCAAATGGAAATAAAATTAATAAAAGACACTGGAAAATGTAAAAGTGAGTTGGTTTCTGATGCAGGTATTCAAAAGAGATAGTGAAAAAAAAACCACCCTCAAATAATGGCATTTTTTAAAAAAGATTTTAAGCTAACCTTGAGTTTCTTAGTGGGAAGGATGCCATCACATGGCTACCTGTATACCTAGGAGACTGGATTCTGTCACCAAGTTGTCCTTTCCAGCTTTGCTCCTACAATGTGAACTTCAGCTTCGTATTTGTAAGTTTATTTCTGAAATGAAAGTATGGTAAAGGGCAGTAACCTTTAGCCATAACCTACCTTGCTGTAGTAGAGATTCCCCTTTTCTGATTATAAAAGCATACACTGAATCTCCAGGTGTTTTCATTTGAAACATCCAGTCCTGAATAAATTCTTTGATGAGTAGTAAGAGCACCCATTGTCTTCAGTCACATAAGTTGTCTCGTTCACTGTCTGTGACGATAATTTTTTTCTGTGTACAACTGCAGCAATTGCTTAATGAGGAAGAAAAAAAAAAATAAAAGTCCTTAGTGCATATTTATATGATTTGAGCGCAATGTAATGATAAGTAACAAGCTCTCTGCATACAGGAAGAGAGAAGGACCTCTGCTACAGAATGCAATGCTATAGGTTTCAATCATTGATTATTTACCTGCATTCTGATGCAATTAAGTTTGAAGCATAATGTAACTGAGACGCACATTCAAAGGAAATATATGAACAGTGTCCCAAATATGAATTAAAAAAAATATGTTTCATATAAATAAATCACATTACTCTTTTTATAATATAGGTAACTGACATTTGGACATAAATATTAGCTGCTCAGTTCACTAAGTATATTGATATGTCACCATATAGAAAATATTAACATCTGTTTACAAGCTCACCTAGTGCCACAGTAGCTTTTCTTTCATAACTCAATGCAGAGACTGTAGCTTGGAAGTCAAAGATATACAAGAAGATAGCATTTTGCCATATTATTTATCCTATGCAAGTCTGCTTTTGCAAAATCCAGATTATCTACAGCTACAAAAAGCTGAATTTCAAAAGCTATTTTTATTTGATTATACTCAGGTGTCTTGAATCAATTGCAGACTTGATTGAAATGGAATTCCAAACAGCATTCTGGAAATTTCGGCTTCTTATTTAGATATTGAAGTACAAATTTTCTTTACAGATGTCCATCTACTTATACAAGTAATATATATCTTTTCATTTTCAGGATAAGAAACAGAAGTTAAATCCAGGAACTTTATTTTAGGTCTACACAGATCACTACGCAAATCCACAGGTTTCCTCTAAAATTTAGGATTTTCATCTCTCCTAAGGAGCAAATATTTTTAAATAGACAAATTGTTCTACCAGGCACCAGAGCAAATTTCAAGATGCAAAGGAAACCACACGCTATAGGAATTTTTCAGATGGGAAAGGTGCTTAACCCTTGGATATCAAAGATTGCACTCATGAATCTTGAACATTAAGATACCACCTTTCCACTTTCACTTCAGTTTTCATCTAAATAGTCTCAGCTTCTTTCTGCAGTCTTTAAAAAGATAGCTCTTCATGGCTACTACAGCTTGATTCCATCACAGAAGATACAAAATTTAATTATTATTATTACTGTTATTGTCTAGCTACTCCAGTTTTGCATAACACTTAAGAGTATCAGTACGAAGTCTGCAAGGTGAGAAATACCGGTAAAAATCAAGGCATTAGCGTTGAAATAGCAAATACAAGACTGAAGGCAGTTTATTAGGGAAAGGTACTCAAGGGTCTAATTAGGGAACAAGCCATAATTTAATTGATGTCTTCTAACAAAAAGGTTTGAACACCAAATCAGTGATATTGTGCTACCACTGATAGCCTAATATTTGGGAGTCATTATGATCACAGGGAAGGAATAAAATATGCAGAGAACACTGGATTGCTTTGAATAACAGAAAAAAAGAAATAAGATAAAATTCAATAACTTTGAAATAACATACAAAGGAATTCTGTCAGCAGACGCTGTCTCCTCAGCCGAAAATGGCAAAGGAGAAAGAGATATGTATATTAATTCTGTGAGTCAATTTTTTTGAGCAGTGACATTTATTTGGTCTTTGGCTTTGGTTTCACTACAAAGCAACTTTGTACAGGCAAAGAACAGACAGTTTCAATGTTGTGACAGTAAAGTACAAAGGAACATTTGTCACCTACAGAAAAAATTTGATTATTAGTGCTGTTTCAGAGGGGATACAGCTGCAGTAATTTTTCTGCAGCACTAATTGTAGACTGCTGCATCAGTCTTCTCTACCGTGTCGAGTTTGAGATTATGATTTGCAGTTTTCACATTTCTTGAGATTGTTCATCAGGAAAAAAGTATCTTGTTATGCATTTAGATTTAATACCACTGAGGGACATCATACTTAGTTTTCCTCTAAGAAGTTACATAAACTTATTCCTTTTTTCACAGAATTTATCTATCTGTATTTTCTAGTAATTTTTTTTCAATTTTGACATAAATATATAAAATATATTTTGGATGGATAGCACTATGATTAGAGATTTAGGACTGGAATGTAATTCTCAGCTCATTAGGAACAGCATTTTTAATATAATACAAAAAACGTTCATGCTCCATTGAAAAATTATTCAATTTCTTCCATGTTGTTACTGATATTCATGGCTGTTTATTCAATTGCTCTGCTGTGATGGTTACAAATGTTTTGTTTCCAACCTATTTCAGTCTTCTTGAACAGACTGATGTCAAGATCTAAAAAGAAAATAAAAAATAATTAAAAAAAAGTAAAAAAAGAGCTTGTTTTTCCTCACAGCTGGTTTAGACATAAGCCTAAAGGGAAGAACATTTTCTAGAATTTTTTGTGAACATATGTGGGGAACTTGGATAAAACTGAGAATCCAGGCGAATCATGCTACTTTATGAATTACTTCTCATGATTTCATAGTGACATATCAATTTTTTGTGTAACGCCTGTTATATTTGGGCTTGTCTTACAGCGACTATAGAGTATTCTTAAGACTGCTAGAATTAGGACATCTTCTAGAAAGCAAAGTAGAAAATTAAGGCACCAAAGCACCATGTCCTAACGTAATACTTTGTTGCACGCATGAGACATGTCGTATGATGTTTAGCAAGCAAAAGTTTTCAACTACATCATCATAGTATATTTTTACTTCATGTTTTCATTAGCAGAATGTTTTTTGGTTGTTTTTTTTTTTTTTAATAACTTTGTTCCTATTGACTCCACAACTGGACATTCTTTAGCTTTCTGAATATTTAGGAAAACACGACTTCATTAAAATACTAAAACTAAATATAAAACGTAAGAGAAAACTATTAAGGTTTAGATATGGGAAAAAAAAAAATATTAGAATTATGGTGGGACTTAACTACTTATGAGAGCCAGCCTGGATTTGTCATTTACCTTTTTAATAACAAAAGCAGAATCTTCATGTAGACGTATTGTTGCCCGGGAATATGATGTGATTTCTGTGTTTCAGACCAAAGTGCTTTAACTTTTCATCTAGCTACAGTTTTGGATGCTTAAGACCTCATTCTAGTAGATGCACTCTGAATTTATCCAAAGAGCTGAAATAACACAACATTTCATCAGGAGTAGTTTCATAACAAAACAAAAAGAAAAAAAAAAAAAACAACCACCACCAAACCCAAACAAACAAACAAACAAAGCCAAACAAAAAAGAATCCTCAAAAAACCTACACATGAAAATTTTATTGTTATCAGTGTGATGTTCCATTTTTGTTTTAGATTAAGTCATTCTGGAACGATTTCACAATTATTCTGGAACGATTTCACAATTATTCTGGAACAGAGATAAAAAGCACCCAGAACTTTTTAATCTCAGGTGAACATCCTAATCACTACAGATTAAGGCACATGAGAGGCAAAGAGACTAATCAGCAACAGGGGAACAGTCTTTTTCTTTATTTTTTTTTCTAGGGGGGGGTGGGAAGGGGGAATAAGAAATATAGAGAGAAATTATTTTTTAAAAACTAATACTCTTCATTGTGAGTAGACTTTTATATCTCAAACTCTGGTATAATATAGAAATTCTGGAAGAAAGAGGTTGTTTATTTCAGCACCCACAAAACAAGGCATTTCACACATACAGAGCTTTGACGTAGAAGTGGGTGGGTAAATACAGTTTTTGCCTCATTAATTCTGATTAAATTGTAAAAATTCTTGCAGCTATCTTGGAGAATGAAAAATTTCATTGCTGTATATTAAATGATTATAACAAGCTTCTCATGAGTTGCATAAATCAGCTAATTAGAAGTTCTACGATATGTTAAAATTGAATAATCTTGCATCATTTTGTTTGAAACATATATAACTATAGCGATATATATACAGCACCATTATAACTTTTTGGATAGACACATACTTTGTTATTTTGATTTAAGTTAGAGAAAGATCCATTTCAGAATTTGACAATTATAGATGTAGACTGTTCTTCGCTATACTTACATATTTTCCAATACAAATAAGTCTGAGCAATAAATGCCTCCGAGAGTATGACAGCTCCTGATGTAAATCGAGGTGCAAGATGAAAGTCATAAAGCAAGTGAAATATTGAGTTGTCTGAGCTTTTTACTGTTCGGATGTTAATAACGTTTCATCTTTAATGCCTTTTTGCTTGAAATATTTATCTTCTTGTTTTCATTTGGTAATGCATGCAGCGTTAAAGGTTTTGCTTTTATTCTTTTGCCTTTTTTAATTTATTTTTTTTTTATTTTTAATAATAATATTTTATCAGTGTGGAAAAGGATTGTTTCTCTGCTAGCAAAGAGACAGAACGTGAGCTATGAATATAGTATGATTTTACCTTAAAAAGCTTACTGACACTGCGAAGTAAAATTTACCCTATTGGTATTTTATCCCTTTGCAAATATATTCCAAAACTGGTAGCAACATAATTCATGAAATAGGGTTTGATTAATGAAAAGATTTGACCCAAACCAGCTAGAGTACTAATGAAATTCGACAGAAGTAGCAGCAAAGTTCGTATACTAATTGAAGTGATGGTTTCAAAGCATGGGAGCTGGATTAGTCTAGTTTTAAGTCTAGGACAGCAGGCAATTTGGAATGGTAGTCATAATGAAACATGGGTACTCCAGGCTAGGATTGCTGGCTGTGAGAGCAAGAATGGTGAATTTTCATTATGTATTACTTATCTCAGGAAGTAAGTACTATTATGAAGTCAAAAGTGTAGAAGTCAAGCACTCAGGGGCATTCGGAATTTCTGCTGTGAACAGAGCTACTCTAATGGAAAGCCAGTGAAAGATATGTCTATCTTAGTCAGTCAAAGAACACCTTTGAGTCATTCACAGGAATCAGATGATAAAAACATGATTAAGTAAGGCAGAACAGATACATACAATATGGCATACAATTTCAGATAACAGAAGTAGATGATGCAGACTTCAAAAAAGGTAGAAAACACATCTTTGGTACATATGTTCTATCTCAGAAAAGAAGACTAAAATATACTTATTTTTGTTATCCCAGCAAAATTAAGATCAAAGGGGAAGATGAAAAACTAAAGATAGGTCCTCCTTAAAAATATAACATTAAGCACTAGAGCAGGGTAAGTACTATTTGAATTGAGAAATAATCTTAACATAGAAAAAAATGATTATGTTTTGACACAGAGTATATAAGGAAAGAAGATATTAGCTGCCACAAAGCTGTAAGGCAGTTTCTAAGACAGCTTTAAATATTATAAGTATTGTCAAGCACCTGAACTGGACTGAGCTAAAAGTCATTGTTTTCATTAAGTATTGGAATTATATAGTCTAGGGCAATAGAAATCTGGGTCTGAGTGTTCAAGGGGTCCCTTTCAAGACTTAAGAAACTCTTGGACCACTAAATTTACCCCTTCTATTTGACAAACAGACAATATGACTGAATTCATATGTTTATAATGATCTGCACTGAAACTGGAAAAAAGCCAGGAGAAACATGAAGAACCTCCTGTACCATCATCGCTTTTAAATTTAGCTCAAGTTTATGCTGCTGCCATCCACGTAGGTTAACCTTCAGGAAAAGGGAGCTTACACTGAGGGAATCACAGACATCATGGCCTGGGACTTAAAAATGGATCTTGTAGGACCTTCTTTTGCTGGTTCATACCCTGCCTTTATGAGGGCATACGAGCTGCTTTATATTCAAAAACAGACAGACCACGTGAATTAGTGATAATGATCTGATTCCTATAATTACAGAAGCTTCCATATTTAAGTATAAAGTAATTTCTCCATTTCCATGTTAGGAAAAAAAAAAAAAAAGTGTTTACCCAGGGACCACAGGCACTATAATACTTTTGGAGTTTAAAAAACCTACACTGTCAAGATCGTTTTCCAGTTTGCTACTCTGTGAAGTTATTTCAATTTCTGAAAAAATCTAGAAACAGATTTTTGAAAAGAAAATTTTAGATTAGAAAAAAA